>SKCR01053942.1:0-53086 GCA_019454045.1 Zanthoxylum bungeanum | reverse complement strand
AACTAGAGAGAGAAACTCTCTCTTTACAGAGAATAGAAGAGAGAGAGTGGTGCACTGAATTCTGAAATCTCGAGCTCAATTTATAGGCCTCGGTAGGCTTCCAGCGTCGCGACGCCAGGGCCCTCAGCATCGCTACGCCAGATTTGTCGACGTGGCACGCTCTGGTTCGCCGGTTTGAAGATTCTGGATAAGCTGATAAGGTGACACGTGGCAGAGTGGTTGGGCTTCAATTATTGTGACACGTGGCGGCTTCTGATTAGTCGCTGAGATTCTTATCCGCCACGTGTCAGATAAGGATTTGATACTCAATTATTGATGCTGACATGGCGATGACGTGGCGGTGATATGGCGACGATGTGGCGACACGTGGGAAAGAGACTGTCGGCACCGCAGGATTACGACACGTGGCACTTCCTGATTGGCTGATGATGATGTGGCACGACACGTGGCAATGTTGACTTGTTGACTTGCTGACGTGGCTGATGACATGGAGACACGTAGGCTGACACGTGGCACACGTGGCGATGATGACTGTCGGCACCGTAGGATGCTGACACATGGCACGGCGCATGTTAGCAGATCGGCTGTGATGGTGACACGTGTCACAGCGCATTTTAGCAAAGTCAAACTTTTCTCAGATTCTGATTTGTGGACCCGGCGGACGTTAGCACTGTTCGGCACATTTTAGACGTCGCGACGCGTAAGGCTTGGTGTGTGCGACGCGCTTAAGACCAAATATCCCTGTTGACGCATTTTTGTCCTTTTTTTGTCCCAAATTGCCTCCAATGCTTCCAAACTTTATTTATCTACAAAATAACACAAAACATATCAAAACGTTCACAAAACTCAAGAACTATACAAAATATTAGGTCAAATGAGTGGGAATAAGTGATATAAATACCACTCATCACACCCCCAAACCTAACATTTTGCTAGTCCTCGAGCAAAACATAAAATAAAATAAAATGAAAATAAAATTAACTAAGCCACTTTCGTATGGATCACGATTTCATTTAGCGTATGCAACAAGCCTTTAAACCCCTAGGTGTCCCTAGTGGACGAGTTGTAGTCTCGTGAGGGTTTACAGCAATGATACCTACAAACATTTTTACAAAAGTAAAAAGTTAGTTAAAACTAATGCACACAAAAGCAAAAAGACAAGCGAAAAGAGAATACAAAAGTAAAAAGTTAGTTAAAACTAATGCACACAAAAGCAAAAAGACAAGCGAAAATAGAATAAAGATGTTAGTGACTAATCAGGTGAAACTTCTACTCCAAGTTACTAGTTGTTTTGTTTTATTTTAAAGTACTGAATAAGTAAATTCCGATTATATTTACCATTCTCCATATACACAGCTAACAAAATATTAATCAACTCATTTTTCCCACAACAGTCATAAGTGCAGTTGATAAGAGAGTAATATTTTGTCCTAAAGTTCTATAAGATTTCACACCTTTTGTAGCAATGGAATAATTTTTCTCATTTTTCTGATTTTTTTCTTTGATTTTCTCTATTTTTTTATTTATATACAATATTTTCATCTATGTAGCGAGTGTTGGGTCGGTGGCTCCCAAACCAGTTGGCTTTAGGGCACCAGGTGTTAAGACACCCCTACGGACTTAATTACTCAGACTTCAGATATATATATTTTTGCAGCATCTTTGATCCATGTAACGAGCTTTGGGCCAGTGACTCCCAAACCAGTTGGTTTTAGGGCACTAGGTGTTAAAACACCCTTACAGACTAATAACTCGGATCTCAGATTTTTTTTTTCTCCACTGCTTTTTGAGATGCTTCCTCCAATTAAACTAGAGCACTGAATATTACAAACTTTTCATTTTAACTCATGTCCGTATGTTACTATATATGTTGATAATACCTGTCAACTGAGCATATGAAGATCCATTTTAGTCTGTTTTATGGAGAATTTACAAATTAAATAATTCAAAATGAAATAAACAAAAATTAACTTGTTTCAAAAATGGTTTTAGATACGTCTCAGGAGTGGAAACTCCTTACTCAGCTATCTCTTACCAATTTCACCTTTTTAGTCAAATAAAAAACACAAAAACACAAAATATTTTTGTAATTTTTTAAAATTTTTCAATTTTTTTGTATTTTTCGAAAAATTTTGGCTAAAATTAAAAAACAACACACAACTAAAAAAACAAGTACTGATCAACTAATTCCCTCCCCCAAACCTAAATGAGACATTGTCCCCAATGTCTTAAACAGTAAAAGGAGAGTTAAGAATGTCGTACCTGGTTAGTTGAAAATCTACAGGAAATTAAAGGTTAAGATCCAGATTAATCCGACGCCTCTTACCACGATCGTCCTCGGACCAATTTATCTTGAAAGGATAGGGTCAACTTGTGGTTCATAGGCTATGAGTTGGTCTATTAGATCCGGAGCAGTTCTGGCAGTAAAGAGGAGTTCTTTCAAAGGTTTTGACACGAACCCATTTCTCCGAGCATCATCAAGAAACACACAAAGAAAATCATAAAATCCATCAACGTTGAGTAGTCAAAGCGGTTTCTGGTGTATGTTCAGGTTCGCCCAAGATAGAACTATAAAAATTTCCTCCAATGTACCCAAGCCACCTGGCAAAGCGATAAAAGCATCAGCACAGTTAATCATTTCTACCAGTCGTTCAGACATACCTGGCACGATAAGTTCCTCTCCGTTTGATGATCCAATAAGATTTGCCTCTGCCAAGGGTTTCGGGATGATTCACAAAACGTGACTGCTTTCCTCATGTACAGCCTTTGAAACGATCCCCATAAGTCCGAGATTACATCCGCCATATATTAAGTGCATATTCCTTGCTGCTAAGACTCGACCCAATTCCTGTGCTGCCTCTACGTATTGTGGCTTAGTACCAACACTACTACCACAAAAACCACAGATGTTTTCAACTCGTCTTCTTGAAGTGGCTTCCATTTTTTATGTATTTCTTTTTCAAATCATGGTGCCTTCAAATGTAATGACGGGCTGAATTTATAGTACCTGAAAAAGGGTGAGTAATAATAGCACTAATATCTTCCAGAGGACATTGTTAGCTAAACAACAAAAGAAATCGTGAAAGGTCAAAAAGTCTGGATCCTGTCTACGAAAATAAAGATAATTACAATAGAAAAGCGAATCAAAGCAATAATTAAGGCAACAGAATTGTGTACGCAATACGCTACTCGTTGGTATATAAATCCATTAGGATGCGTCTCAAGAATCCATTCATTATTCAGCCATCGCTAATGAATTAGCTTTCATTTTTGCCAAACAACACCATTCCTTCTGTCTAAAATGCTCCGTTTGTGCTTTTCCCTACAAAAATAAACATAAAATTAAAAAACAAAATTCTACAACATGTATACACAAAAAAAAACAAATTACAACAAATTGCATGGGTTGCCTCCCTGCTAGCGCTAAATTTTCGTCTTCAGCCAGACGTGTCTGAAATTCATCTGTTAAGGAGGTTTCAATGTCGTTTTAGATGTCTGATCAAAACAATCCCGTGAGCGTTGCTTTTGAAGGGTCTCTTCCAACGGTAAGGTGGCAAAAAGAGTTTTTTCCCATTCAATGCTCGTGCCACCTTTTTGCTCCTTGTTGTTCCAGTGGTTCCTGCAAAGAAAGAAAGAAAATCAGGAGGTCTTGTATGGTGCTTGACTTGGAATGGAAATTCCATTCTGTCAAGCTTCTGGGTGATATCTTTGATTTGTACTCCCCAAAACAGCGATGTTTCTCCTGAATGTCTGGATCTTTATTAAGGTCAGACATTTGCTCATCCATTTGCTCTGCTTCTTGTACCTTTTCTTCACAGATGTATTGTAAAATTCTTGCATTCAGCTCTTCATCTGTCATCTGTGAAATGCATGATCAAAATTATCAACCTGAGGATGTGAAGAAATGTCAGATTTTAGGTCTTCATCCTCTGATCTGGTGAAATGATTGGCTCAAGTAGATCTTCTTCAAACATAATGCAAATATCTCCAAGATCTTCATTTTGAGGATACAAATTCCATCCTCCGTGTTGATGCAGTTGGTAAAAACAGATCAGCTTCATCCTCGTCAGAGTCAGAATAATAAAAATCAAATCGAGACTTTGCCGGTTCGGGCTCCTGAACTGATACCTCTGGTTGTTGATACTACTGCCAGCCTCCTCCTCAGTTAAGGTGTCATTGTGGATTTCTGGGTACTCGAAGGCTTTGTCAGTTTCATCTGATACTGTTCTTGAGGTATGATGTTCTGGTTTTCTGTTAATTGTCTCATTTGATCTGTCATCCTCTGAAGGATTTCTGATTGTCTCTGAATTTGTGCATCTAATTGAGCTCTTTTCCCGTTCTTCGAGCCAATCTCTGAGCATGTGAATCAACTGATTTTCCTCTGATGGTTCTGATTGTTGATGGAAATCATAGGTAGATGGTGGATAAGATGAAAATGTGGTTCTGTGAAATGTGATGGCTCATCATACCATGAAGGATCTTGATAGCTCTGCCACCCTGAACGGTATATACATTGATCGCTCGGGTGGTTACCATCACATATCATACATCTCCCCATTTCGTTCTGTTGAGCAAATGTAGTATTGCTTGGTTCTGGCATCCAGTGATAATTGTTGGGCTGGACAACAGGCCTCAGAAAACCGGACTGTTGCTCCCAGATTTGGGGTGTATCTTCTAGTAAAGCTCGTGATCTTTCAATCTCCCAGTAGTGTTCCATTTTTCAATCATCTGAAAAAGAAGAAATAAATTACAGATAAAATAAAGAAAAATTAGATACAAGTAAATTAGATAGCTTCAAAATAATAACTCAAGAAAATAAGTCCCCGGCAACGGCGCCAAAACTTGACCGGCGTAAACACACACGTATAACGCAAGCGCACGTATCGTTCAAGTAGTATAAAAATATCGATCCCACGAGGACTTAATTCCTACTGTTGTTATTAATTATTGAATCTATTTATTTACAAATATCTAATTGAGGGTGAAGAGACTGATTGTTTGATTGGTTGAAATTGGTTTTACAAAATAAATAAATAAATAAAAAGACAAAAGAAAATACTAAGGAAAATAACAAAAGACACAAAGATCTAGGGTTGTGAATCCTTTAATATCTTTTACAATCAGTTTACTAACCTGGAACACTAAATTATGTAAAAGCCTCTGTCGATGGTCAGACGCAAATACCCAGTTTAACCCAATTGAACCATATGTCTATGTCAACCAAATTATATGGATTCATTAAGTTTAAGTTCCAATTATGGCTACCCCCGCCCGACAGGTATATTCCTATCCTGTAAGGAAATTTATTAAAGGGTTATCTATCCTCAAGGAAGATCGTGGGCTATTAAGTCTAAGGCTGAAACCTAAAATCTCTATGTCTAGTTCATTTTAGATTTACCACATCAATCTTATTGGTGATCAGACAACAAGAAGCATTAAGCTTAAGACTTAATAAGTAACCTTTAAATTACCCAACTATAAAATAACCCTTATAAACGGTGATATTAGAATTCATCACAACCCCAGATAACTAACACATAACTAGGGCTAATAAAAACTTAAAAGTAAAAGACATAAAATAAAAGCTGAAAAGTAAAATAAAATAAAATGCTAAGGTAAAAGGAATTTCTATTACTACTACTAATTTAGATATCTCCCATAAAATAATATATAAACTTGTGATAATATTACCAACCGACCAGTCTGGCGGTATCCTGATTAAGTCAAATTAAGTCCAACCAGCCATAAAGGCGGATCCAAAATTAAATTACCAACCGACCAATCTGGCGGTATCCTTTTTAAGTCAATATTTTAAATAGTGAATATATTATTTTTAAGGGAGATTAATCTAAATAGTTACAGTAAAAGAATTACCTTTCACCATAGCTGGAGAAGTTACCTCCTCATGGTAAATAGTAAAAATTGTAAAAAGTAAAAAAGTAAATTACTATATTAACAAAACGTAATTAAAATTATTTACAAAAGTAAAAACTAAAAAAAACTAAAAACTAAAAGAAACTAGAGAGAGAAACTCTCTCTTTACAGAGGATAGAAGAGAGAGGTGTGGCACTGAATTCTGAAATCTCAAGCTCAATTTATAGGCCTCGGTAGGCTCCAGCGTCGCGACGCCAGGCCCTCAGCATCGCTACGCCAGATTTGTCGACGTGGCACGCTCTGGTTCGCTCGGTTTGAGATTCTGGATAAGCTGATAAGGTGACACGTGGCAGAGTGGTTGGGCTTCATTATTGTGACACGTGGCGGCTTCTGATTGTCGCTGAGATTCTTATCCGCCACGTGTCAGATAAGGATTAGATACTCAATTATTGATCTGACTGGCGATGACATGGCGTGATGTGGCGACGACGTGGCGACACGTGGGAAAGAGACTGTCGGCACTGCAGGATTACGACACATGGCACTTCCTGATTGGCTGATGATGATGTGGCACGACACGTGGCAATGTTGAGTTGTTGACTTGCTGACGTGGCTGATGACATGGAGACACGTAGGCTGACACGTGGCATACGTGGCGATGATGACTGTCGGCACCGTAGGATGCTGACACATGGCACGGCGTATGTTAGCAGATCGGCTGTGATGGTGACACGTGGCACAGCGCATTTTAGCAAAGTCAAACTTTTCTCAGATTCTGATTTGTGGACCCGGCGCACGTTAGCACTGTTCGGCATTTTAGGACGTCGCGACGCGAAGGCTTGGCGTCGCGACGCGCTTTAGACCAAAATATCCATGTTGACGCATTTTTGTCCGTTTTTGCCCCAAATTACCTCCAATGCTTTCCAAACTTTATTTATCTACAAAATAACACAAACATATCAAAACGTTCACAAAACTCAAGAAACTATACAAATATTAGGTCAAATGAGTGGGAATAGTGATATAATACCACTCATCCTGTCTTCAAGGAAGTCATACATGGATGGCAACATACAAATGTACACAGCTAGGCTTGTACAGAAAGGGTATGTTAGACAAAACTCTTTCACTTGTTGCCATGATTAAATCCATTTGGATAATGCTTGCTATAACTGCATATTTCGTTTATGAAATATGACAGCTGGACGCCAAAACCGCTTTCCTTAACAGAAACCTTTTGGAGGATGTTTGTATGCAACATCCTGACGGTTTTGTCATACCAAAACATGCCAAGAAGGTTTGCACGTTAAATCGTCCATATATGGATTGAAGCAAGCATTGAATCCTTGGAACTAGCATTTGATGTAATCATAATGATATATTTTTATTCAAAACAAGAGATTCTTGTGTATCTAAGAAGGTTAGTGAGGAGCGCACTGAAATGAATGTCCTATAAGTTGATGATTATTGCTTCTTAGCATAACATTCCCATACTAAAATCGGGGTGAAAGCTTGGCTTTCATGAAAAATTTCCATAGAATACCTGGGAGAAGCATGCTTTTCTAGGAATAAAGATCTACTGGGATAGATCTAGAAATTCTGCTGACACTCTCTCAGTGTTTATGTATTGACCTGATGTCTCATAAGCTTTGAGCACACGTAGACACAATCAGGCCAATCCAGGTGAAGGTCACTGGATTGATGTTAAGAACCTCCTTAAGTATCTTAGACAAACTAAGGATACTTTATTAGTTATGGAGATTGAGACTTGAGGTGACTGGGTTCACAAGTGCAAGTTTCCAAACCGATAAAAACGATTGTAAGTCGCAATAAGGGTACGTATCTATTTTTGAATATCGGAACAGTGAGCTGGAAATCTTCCAAGCAAGATACTGTTGCCGGAATAACACTAAAAGTAGGACTTTGCTGCAGCTGAGGCAGTAAAGAAGCATTTTGGATCTATATAATCCTAATTGTATTAGGAAAAGTTCTGTGCAGCTGAGTAGGCTACAGCGCAGGCTAAAGAACTGCGGTCTCATCAATGATCCAAGTATTACTTCAACTAATTCATCTGATTCGTTCGATCATACATCGTGGCGATGTGATGATCGAATAAATCGCATCAGATGATAACCTTGCAAATCCGCTGACTAAAGTTACTTCTCAGCAGAAGTTTGAGCGACCCGTACATAGTTCAGGTGTATGACACTTGAGAGATGGGCTATAGGCCAAGTGGGAGATTGTTAAACAATTATGACCTATAGCATCACTATTTGTACAGAATATTGTGTTGTTGTACAAATTAACTATGTGACAAAGGAAATTGCTCTTTTATCATTTTTAATTGGATTACCGGGATATATAAATGATAAAAGTCCTTATGATTAGTTCCGGATTAATAAGATATGAGACAGTATTAATCCAAAAAGGTTTAATCATTAAATATCCCTATTCGTAGTATTATCGAGACTGGACATCGATAATACGAAATAAGCTATTATTACACTTGTTTTGTTATGGAAGCGTAACGGCATAGTTTTCAATATTTGAGTATTGGATACTCATGCAAGTTTAATAAGAGGTTGTGTTTACCGATGGTACGGAAACAGCTTCGCTCTAGATCGACCCCTCGGAATCCCATTGGTAGTATGACTATGTGTCTATGGGAGTCCGAATCAGGATAGTGTATTTGGTCTTAACCTGAGACTTGCATCGCTAATACTTGCGACAATCAATATACTTTGGTTTTGGTCGTCCGGGGCTTTAACAGGTTCTGTGTACGCCTCTTCTAGGTATATTGAGAATCATAGTGTATTGGGTGTGATGTCAAGATGGAAGTATCACTTCAGTCATATGGAGATGATGATCATGTAGAATACGGAACTGGTACTCTTGTATGCTGCAGCTATCCGGATAATATGACAAGGTCATGATTATCCGATTATAGAGACTAGTTACCAGAGATCCGATATGTGCTTCATACGGGGCAGACACAATTCCAGCCCCAGGCCTAGCATGTGACATCCGATACTGGATCGTAATACGCAATACTACGTATACTACGCCTGACAAAGATTACATATTCTTTTACTGAATATTTCTGGAGAATTGGGTAGACACGATGCTTTGCTAGAAGCCAACCATGTCTTGTAAATCGGTAAGGACGTGGTACTGGGTACACACGTATTCGGATGGTCCGATAACCGCATTTACTGTCAACATTACCATGGATCTCTTTGGTCGCATCCCGAAGATTCACCGATGATGTTTGACTCGAACAAAATTAATATGGGATTAATTATGAGAGAGAAAATTAATCTGGGATTAATTACGGCAATGAATTAATCTGGGATTAATTAAAAGAGAAGGAATTAATCTGGGATTAATTCGTCGAGGATTTATCATGGATTAAATTCGTCGAGAGAGAGAACACGATTAATTTGAATTAATCGGTAAAGTAAATTCAATAGTTAAATTAGATTTTTAATGTTTAATTTATTTAATTGGGCTAAAATAATATATTATATATATTAATTGAAATTAGATTTCAATGCGGAATTAAAGTTGGATTTTAATTCAAGCGAACGAATTAATTTGTAATTAATTCGCGAGCGATTTCCGTAATAATTTTGCTAGGCATTATTATTTATTTAAATTGGATTCGATTATGTTGCGATTGAAAATTCGTTTAATCGGATTAAACGAACCCGAGCCCGAAGTGTGCTGAGAAAGCCACTTGTATTTTGAATTAAAGTGGGTCCCACCAACTTACATCACATGTCTATCAAGTGTCAACTTGAGTGATGGAAGTGGTTGGAGGCATTAAATGCCATTTTCCCTCCAACACTTTGCCTTTGCTTTTGGAAAAAAACATATACACCTTTTAGAAAAGTGTAATTGGTAATTTTTTGGTTTTAGAAACAAAACACAAAATCTCTTCTCTCTCTCTCTTCTCTCTACCTTGGCCGAATGGCCTTGAAGTATCTTGGCCGAATGGCCATTGATCTTGGACGATCGAATCACTTCTTGGCCGAATGGCCATGGTTCTTGGCTGAATGGCCTTGAACTAGGCCGAATGGCCTTGCCTCTTTAAGGCCGATTGGATCCCTCTCTCCCAAGCCGAATATTGCTTCTCTTGGAGGTTGATTTTGAGCTTATTTTGTTCTAGCTAGCACTTAAAGGAGTCAAGTGAAGGTGATAGGGATACTTACCCGAGAGTTTGGAACTCGATTTCAAGCTCCGTAGCTTCCAACACATCCAACAAAGAAGGAAAAAGTTTTGAACTCAATCCGATCAATGTGAGTATTCCACAACTCTCTTTTGATTTATTCACACACAAATCACAACTTAGAGATCTTGGCATGTTCTAAGAAAACTAACATTAGGGTTGTTGGTTCCGTGTCGGGACACGTAGTTTGTGCGTCGTAACTTGAATAATTAGCGTTGGAACATCGCGACGTGCCGATGTGGGCATCGCGATACGTGATGTTGTGGTGCTCTCTGGATGTTTTTCCTTTGTACGCCTATTGCGACGCGCTTCTAGCATCGGGACGCGCATTTGACTTTGAAATTTTGCCTTATTTGATTCATATTTTATCGTTTCCATCCCTCATTTAATCTGTTGAATCATTATATTTTTTTTGACTTGTGTAATACACAAAAAATACATCAATTTACTTATAAAACTAGATATTACCGAGAAAAAATTAAGATAAAGGGACATGAAAATATGTATATTTTAACCGCTTATCCATGACATACACAATAACATAAATATTAACATTAAATTGTATGCCACATATCACTAAATAATGATTTCAAGGTGAGGAAAGAATAAAAAGAGAATCATAATTAAATAGAAATACGAGCATGATTATAAAAAAACCACTTTTTATACGATAAGTCTCAAGTTCAGGCGTTTACAAATTATAATGTTAGATTTAATCTATGAATCCTTAGTCAAAACACACATACTCTATTTAATAGGTTTAAGGTTGGAATCTTCACAGTGGTGAGAATGAATAAATAATTCATGTAATAATTAGCATTCATACCTTATTCTAATAGCCTTCGGGTATAGTTCTATCATATTACGAATCTTATTCTCATTCCTTTTAAGGCTTAGTCAATGGTGAGCTGCAGAGCAAAAATTAATTTTTATGGCATTTCAGATGCTCTTCTTATTCGTAATGAAACAATATATTTATATATATATATATATAATTAAATAATTTATGTAATTATTAGCCTTCAAATATAATTTTATTAGCTTACAAGCTTTGTTCTCACAATTTTCAAGCCTTGTTCTCACAACCTTCAGCCATAGTTTTACCACCCTACGCGAGTCTTGTTTTCACCTCTTTAGAGTATAGGTAATGGTGATCCGCCAATTCAAAGCTATTGTCTATAGAAACGATAAGAAATGTTTAAATTTTATTTTTCTTTGTAATGAGTTGATATAATATATAAGGAACAGACTTAGATTTTCTTTTAAAACTTATAAAAATATATATATATATATATATATATATATATATATATATATATATATATATATATATATATATAATTAATGTTACACATTTTAACTATTCTCATAGGCTATGTATATCATATTTCTCTCTTGGCTTGGTTCATGAGAGCAAGTGACAAAATAAATGGTGGGAAATGATAGATTTAGGATTCAATGAACACATTCATGGTAATAGTAAGGCTGGGGATCATGATTGTAACAAACCAAAAAATACATATGACATCTATATACATATAATTTTTAAGTCCTATCTAAGTTTCTCCTTAATTCTTAATATTTTGGGGCTCTCTCATTAATTTAATGAGATTCAACCAATCAAATTCTTTTCTCAAATTTTATTTTTATTTTTGATTGCTACTATAAAGACTTATAGAATGTTCAATTTAATCTATTGAATGTTTATGGATTTGTTGATTCAATGTATTGATCTAATTAAAATGAATTTAAATTATGCTATTTGGGTTCATACATTTCTCTGATTACTTCCTTTGTGCATTATGTGGTTCAATGTATCGAGCATATAGGAATTACGATTCAATGAATTTATAACCATAGAATGAATTGCCTGCATGAATAACACTTGAACATTAAAGGAATAAAGTTTTTTAGCTTATAAAAACTCAATAGAGCTTTCTCATTAGTTATTAATTACATATAATAGATTGATTATTTATTCAATTTCCCATAAATTTAATAAACACAAATATCTAAGAGTTTGATAGTAGGATTTATATTTTCCCCATCACTTTCAGTCTTCAGATTTCTATATATAGGCTTTTGGCACAAAGGTTAAAATCCGGACAAATAAATAACTTTAAAAAAATGGTTTTCCTAATCGATTAAGCTTCTTCTGTAGTAGCAATGAGCATATTGGACGAATGATGGAATGAAGTTGCAGTGCTAAGGCTACAGTGGACTAGAAGGGAGCTTTGGCAGGTGAAATTACATGAACATTGGTGGTGCTTTGTTCAATATATGTTACGAAAATTATGTGTTTTCTCCTTAAAATTGAAATTTATTATATGAATATATGTTTGTGTATTCTCAAGTTCAGTGAATTCAATATACATTCGGATTCTAATAATTCAAATATAAGAACATGTTATTTTACGATTGTAAAAAAATTGAATTATCAGGACTTTAGCAATATTCTTTTCCATTTAATCAATATACAAATGTATATTATCCAAAATAATTTGCGCAATGCGCGGGCTCCCTACTAGATAAAGATAATACCATTCAGTGTACATTAGATATTCACATAGTATGTTGTTGGGATATATGTCCAAGAGCATAATGTAATATGTAAACAATATTTTATTTTAAGTAATAAACGATGCAGTTATTCATTTATTAAAATGTTGCTTTTAAAGTTGCATATTATAAATTATCATGTATGCCCTTGGATACTAAATGTACTTTCAGATTTAGTGTATAAGTGTTATACACAAGATGATTTAAATATGAAATTATAACACCCCGCTAGAGGCAAGGTATTACCGGCATGAGACATGATTAACCCATCTCCATAAGCCTCCAAATTTACAGAAAATTGGGCATGATGTATCCTAAAATTGGATAACTTGGATCATAGTCCAGCGTCAGAACGAAATCTAAGAAAAACAATAAACAAACAAAAGGACCACAGGTCTACCCAAACACATCAAATCAACACTTAAGGGCTCCATGCCCACATCATCTATCAACACACAAGGGCTCTGTGCCCACAACATCATAAGTAATCAAACATTTACTTAATACAAACAGTGTGCTCAGCACGTCAAATAAAATATTAATCATGAATCCTAGACCTCTAAAACGCTTCCTAGGACACTTGGGAGGGTGACTGCCGCCAAAGCTGTTGTGGTTGACCAATCTAGAAGCCAACCTGCAGAACTAGAAAACTGGTTTGGTGTGAGTTATGAAACTTACTAAGTAACCATGCTAGTATTATAACAAATAAGTCAAACATAAACTACAAACAAACAAGTCAAACATATAAGTAGTTTATCAGAATTACTAAATTGTTACAAGTTCATATTTATTAAATCCTTATTATCTTTTATATTTTACCTATGTCAAATTCCCATGTCTACATTTCCACATATACATTAATCTATTAACCAAACATCTAAATCCCACAAGACATCGGTATAAATATCACAGAATATGTCATTTTACACCGAAACCTTTTCAATCACAAGAAACATGAAATCACATTCTTAAACTTTATTACGAATACACATCTTTGAAATCTCATCAAATGGGTAAGCCAAATAAACTTTCTTCTATTCGATTACAAACTCTCATCAATACCAAAACAATAATCCCTTAACTTTCTTTAATTACGGCAATCTTACAACAGCTTAACATTCAGAATTCATATGCATTCGCACATATCGTAGCACACTTCTATTATATCATGCAAAAATAATTTCAAAGTCCTCACACATATACATGCATACCAATACAACTTAACAAACATGCTATATAACATTGATACCCACATCAGTTTTCAAAATCATTCATTCATTCATTTCTTATAAGCCTACACTATCCATATATTTAACAAGTTCACTCAGACATACATACACTCAGACATACATACAATCACCGTGCAACCAACCACAAAACACATAATTAGACAGTACATACATATGAAAATGCCTGTACGGGATGCATTACCTATTTTAGAATAGGTATGAGATAAATTCCATCTGAACAGATCCCTAACTAGCTCAACTATTATACCACGAGATTATCAACCAATTAACATACACACATATACAAATATCACGTGACACAAACTCATCACACGATCTCACATACACAAGCACATACATGCCAGACATGGCTTATCATCTGAATTGTCATATACATACGTATATACATCAAACATAAGAACATGCCCATTACTTCGAAATCTGATACCATATCCTTTAACAATCTTCATGTATTTTACTTATCAATCAAATACACTTTGTTTCCAGAATTCTTATTAGAAATATCCATTCATAAACACATCTCATCACACAAGTACTTTATCCATTCAAAGAGCTTAACTTATACCAATTCAGAAATCATGATTTTTACCATTTACCGATTCTATATACCCAACCTATATATGTCTTAACATCATATGCATATATGAATACATGTTCATATACTTATACATGTGTTTATACATATATTTTTGCATACTCATACATTTACATACACGTATACATATCGTTACCAATCTCTACACTATCATACATCCATACATTCATTGAGCTTATTTCATATCTCACTCCGTATCATACCAATAATAAAGTTTCATACATGTGGTGGTGGATTATCATAACCATGCGTAATCTCGAACTCTGTTCTAAAAAATATCCCTTAACTATTTACATATTATCCTAAACACTTCAATTATATATATATATATATAACACCAATAAATTATTCAAGCACTCATTGTAGGAACTGCATTTTTGCATATAAGTCCAGATGATGAGCCTCGTATGGAGGCACTACCCTTTAAGTTGCGGAAGTCGCGGGAAACGGACGTTGGAATAGGATATTCAAAAATCAATACCTTGTTGGATTAAATTCATTTGCTTAGCCTCGGGTTCGCTCGTTGGATCTCTATTTTAAAATTTATCCTCGGCCCAAAACCCCCCGCAGTCCACCAAAGAGCCATCCCACACGCCCAAGCCCACCAAAAAGGCCAAGCCACACGCCCAAGCCTCCAAGCCCAATCCAAAATAATTAAGCACATGTTAAAATCTAAATAAATCACCTTCCCAAATTAAATAAATCAAAACAAATCACATGCCTAAACTAAATAAATCAAATCAAATATCTTAAATCCTTTTCCTAAACTAAAACAAATCACCTTCCTAAATTGAATGGATGCTTTCCTTATAACACACCAATAAAATATTCCCCATAATCACACAATCTCCATTTCCTACCCATACAAGGACAACCCTAACCCACTCCTATAAAAAGACACACAAACCAAACCTTTAGACACATAGGGCATCCTTACGGCACAAACACAATAGAGCTCACTATTCACAGCAATCCACAACAGAATAACCCTAATCTTAAACACCTCCACAAATCCCTCTCATCTCTCTCTCGGCCAACCCTAAGCCACCTCAATCAACAACCAACCGATAAAATAAAAACCTAAACACTTCATTCACCCCTCGCAGCTACAAGCCAAATACAAAAAAAAAACCTAAATCCCCGACGCACTCAGCAGCACAGCAGTCCCTCATCAGCCGAGAGCAACTCATCAAACTAACACCCACACCAAACACGATACTGTGAACCCATGCAGCCAACCAGCCACGCACACAGCCAGGTCCTCAAGTCACCAACCCCATGCACCATGTCCCTTCTTCAACCTAGCCATCACTACACGATCAAAACAAGCCAGTAAACCCTCACACAAACCCTAGCCTGGACACTTCACTAAACCGACACACACCTCACATCACTCATAAACACACACACACAATTCATCAAATAATCCAGCTCTCCTCTCTCTTCTCACCAAAACACAATCGGCAGCCCCCTGAACTTCAAAAAAGCCACGACAATAGTCACAAACAAAACCTTACATCAACAAGAATCAACAAACGCCCTTCAGACCACTTACCCTCTCGGCAGCAACAAACACACAGACCTTCATCACTGCACACACGACCGGGCATCAACAAGAACCATAGATAAGCTCTCTCTCTCTCTCTTGCTAACCCATGAATACAATAAGATAAAAACCCTTAAAAACACCCAACCCTCACACCAAAACCAGCCTCTGACTTAAAAACACTAAGCCACCGACTCACGCAAAAGAACCCAAGACTCTCTATCACCACATGAACAACGAAGCACAAGCCAAGAAGAAGCTCTAACAATAAACGACCCTCACCGACAAAAAAAATATAATAACAATAAACAAAACAGCAACCCCTAAGCCGTTCAATCACCGTGAGCAAACAGTGCAAAATCGTCCCTGAAAACAGTCCGGAAAATAACCCAAAACTGTGAACAAAAATAGAGAAAATAGCGAGTGGAAATAGCGAACCAATGAAAACAGCAGAAATAGAGAAAATGGCAATGAAAATAGTGGAAACAGCGAACCAGTGAAAACAGCGGAAACACCAACCCTTCCGGTGATGTTCTAATGCACTGCCGAGAAGCGACTCAAAAGGTAAGACCTGAGGGCACCCTTTATTATATTTTATTTTGTCGTCCTGGAAACGGCATGCTTGGTTGGACGTGGAATACGTCCAAACGGGCATGCGAAGTCCTACATTTAAAACGGCCAAATTCTTTGGTCACATATTTATTGTTCCGCATTTATTTCGCTTTATTAGTCTTTTATTATTTCATATTTAATTTACGTTTATCGTTGTTTTATTATTCCGTATTTTCTTTTTTGTTATTTATCTTCCTTGTTATTTCACATATTTGTCTCTTCGGTTATTTATGGTTATATGCATTATCGTATGTTATATCTGTCTATATTGGGTTAATGATTGTGTTCTGTTAATGTTTGAGTGTTGCCTCTCGTGGTGTATCAGATGGAAATCCAGACATATATTTCGTAGCCGAATCTGAATGGACGGTAGTGCGGTCTATACTTGGGATGCAACTCCACCTACCGCTTGAAGAAACATTCACGCATATGTTCATGGGATTGTGTGCTCACTTTTATTTCAATTACCCATATGTGTGCAAACTTAGATATTGGTTAATCTTGTATGTGTATGTTGCGTAGACTTGGTTAGATTATTGCATAAATCCGTTCATTACAAGTGACATAAGTAAGGGACCATTCTGAACCCAACGGTTTGAGGCCTTCCCTTGCGACGAGTGAGTGCGGCCTTAAATCATTTTCCCAGTTCACACTGGATGGCGACTCCTTTATTCTCCGGTTTAGTCCCCCGCGGGCTACTCCGTACTCCTGACCGGGCCGCGAGCCTGGAATAGCGTCGCCGATTTCTGAGTCCTACAGTCTGGCGACTCCACTGGGGATAGAGAATCGGCCCCGAAATAATGTCTTGTAATGTTTGTGATTTGTGCTTTAGTTAACCGTGTCTACAGTGGGTTGAAGGGGTTTAATCAAATGCACTATTAGAGCTAAGTAATGGTTAGGCGTCTTCCTTCATTCACTACATTTCTTTAAGGAAAAGCTGTGAAGGCACATAGATAATCATTTACTCGAAGCTTACCGTGATGGACTAATTTGGAGGACCTATTGTTTATTCCTGTCACCAAGGCGATAAGAGCCTAAGAGGCAAGGATATTTAAGAGAGTTCACTCCACCCTCCCTCTGGGGAATCTTCAATAAGAAATCCATTTGACAGTCAGTCATGTATCATCACTCGTTGGCACGTACCTTAGTGTATGAAAAAGGTGCGATCACTTGGTCGCTCGAACCCTTCAGTGGGGAGACCTAGTTGTGGGAAATCCTTCACTAGCGGGAGCCTTTGTCTACACTCTCATAAACCCACATGTGAACCATAGTTGTATGACTAATAGAAGCCATCCCTTTATGCTTGTGTTTGGGACCATCATCATTTGGATTCATTTGGACTTTTTGTCATGAGGTATGAGCTTGTTGGGCCATTTAAACTGGGACGAGTTTGTGTCTTATGATGATTGGGCCAAAAGCTTCTAAAATGCCGATGGGCCACTTTGTGTTTGGGCCCCCTATCATTTGAAGTTTTTTAACCACGTTATCGCAAAAGTGTAAACATGTTGGGCCTTTTGCAACTGGGACAAGTTTGCACCTCGCAATAATGTGATTGAATGCTTTAAAATGATAATGGGCCAACTTGTATGAAAACCTTGATGGGCTTAGAAAATCCAAACATGATCCAAGTATGCCAGATTAATGAGTCCGATATCCGCAATGGCTTTCATTCAAAAAGCATACGCCTTGTTATGACATATTTGTATACTTTTGGATGCTTCCAAGTTTATCCCTATAACCGCGGTTGCTGAAAGCCCAATTCGTCATTTCTAGACAATGGCATGATCCCATAATAGGCTTAGTCCATGTTGTAAATGGGCGGTCTTTGTCTTTTACCGATGGAAATGGACCAAGGTAGCCAAGGTTCACCCCGTAGCGTAGGAGAGAGCGATTTTGTGTACCCCACATTGGTACATGAAATAAGCCATATTTCCTAGGACAGAAATGGACTTACCACGAGTGTGGGAGATATAAGGTTGGAAAGATATATTCTGTTTTGATAACCACGTGCATCTCATGCATCTCATGCATACATGCATCATGTTAACCCATGTGTCTTAAAAGCCATCATAGATATCCGTTGGGTTAAGGGTAAAAGAATATTTGTCAAGAGGAGTCTAGCAAACATGGATATCGGGGAAAAGGAAACCGAGGAACATAAAACTTTACGGCAATGATAGAAAGACCATTGTGAAAAAAAATGAGAAAAGAAAAAAAAAAGAAAAAAACAATTGTTTGTTTTTAGTCCTTAATAGTTAGACATAAGTCCGATGATGAAATTGTTTGCTTTAGGGTGAAACCTTATAAACGATAAATTCTTGATGCGATTTTATCTGATACTTTGAGTAATTGATTTATGTTAGACTCGTAAGCACTTGATTATTGTTCTTAGCAGTGAAAACCTGAGTAGTTAGCAAAGTGACTATCTGAAGAAATTGTAGGTAGGAGAATGACTGTTCGCCTAAATGTCTATCTTGATTTGCTTGTGTTATGATGTTTGGTATGGTTGAAAATAAAAGAAAAGTCTCTAAGAAAAAGAATTAAACCACCTATTACCGATAAGCGTGAAGCTACCCATGGGCGAGTATTAGGACTACCATGAGGAGAAATGCTACCTTAAAGGGTAGGTGTGTTGAAAAAAAAAGAAGGAAAAAAAAAAAGAGACAAAAGAGAAAGAAAATCATACCACATTGAGGACAGAAAAGCAACTGCAGGGCATAATTGAGACATCTAGGTTGGTTTGACCTATCGATCCCAATTTTTTGACGAAATCATTGAGTTGGCTTACCTGGGGATGAATTTACAAAGGAACCTTTGCACACACACACTTTGAGTCTGGCTTAGATCATTTATTCAAAGACTTGGATTTGAGTTGTATTGAATGTTTTGAAGGTTCTCTGGTTTCAATACTGGGCATTCTTTGAGGGCAACAATACATATAACTATTGAGACTATTTCGTAAGAGGCAGTATAGTATGTTCGTATGGAACGTCACATCACATGATCTACTTTGACCTAATGCAAGAAGCGAAGAACAGAAAGCTAAGTCAAGACTGGGGGCGACTAGTCTACCATCTCGTGATTAAGGGATATAACGGGAACTTGAGCCATGAGACAAAAGAGAACTGAACAATCACCAGAAAAGAACTGGCAGAAAGAAATTATAAGCAAACCTAGGGGACGACCAGTGACATTTGTAGGCAAATGGCACCAAGGAGCACAAGGAAGGATTAACCCATCAGAATAGGAAATAAATCCATGCATACACGTCATATACACGTATTTTTTGTTTGGTTTTTGTTCGCAGGTTTTGAAGAAAAGGAAAAGGCGGCAAGGACTAGCAGCTTCGGGAATGAATCCCAGGGTCGAGGCCCACATTATCAGCAGTTTGGGGAATGAATCCCTGGGTCGAGGCCCACATTATTAGCAGTTTTGGGAATGAATCCCAGGGTCGAGGCCCACATTGTCAGTGGTTTCGGGAATGAATCCCAAGGTCAAGGTCCACACTATAAGCAGTTTCGGGAATGAATCCCAGGGTCGAGGCCCACGTTGTCAGCGGTTTCGGGAATGAATCCCAGGGTCGAGGCCCACACTATTAGTAGTTTGGGGAATGAATCCCAGGGTCGAGGCCCACACTATCAGCAGTTTCAGGAATGAATCCCAGGGTTGAGGCCCACGTTGTCAGCGGTTTCGGGAATGAATCTCAGGGTCGAGGCCCACACTGTCAGCGGTTTCGGGAATGAATCTCAGGGTCGAGGCACACACTGTCAGCAGCTTCGGGAATGAATCCCAGGGTTGAGGCCCATGTTGTCAGCAGTTTCGGGAATGAATCCCAGGGTCGAGGCCCACACTGTCAGCGGTTTTGAGAATGAATCCCAGGGTCGAGGCCCACATTATCAGCAGTATTGGGAATGAATCCCAGGGTCGAGGCCCATATTATCAGCAGTTTCGGGAATGAATTTCAGGGTCGAGGCCCATACTACCAGCAGTTTCGGGAATGAATCACAGGGTCGAGGCCCACATTATCAGCAGTATTCAGGAATGAATCCCAGGGTTGAGGCCCATATGATCAGTATCAGTTTTGGGAATGAATCCTAGGGTTGAGGCCCGCATCAGTATCAATTTCGGGAATGAAATCCAGGGTTGAGGCCCGCATCAGTATCAGTTTCGGGAAGGAATCCCAGGGTTGAGGCCCACATGATCAGTAGTTTCGGGAATGAATCCCAGGGTTGAGGCCCATATTATCAGTAGTCTTCGGGAATGAATCCCAGGGTTGAGGCCCACACTATCAGCAGTTTTGGGAATGAATACAATGGTCGAGGCCCACACTATCAGTAATTTTCGGGAATGAATCACGGGGTCGAGGCCCACATTATCAGCAGTTTCGGGAATGAATCCCAGAGTCGAGGCCCACGTTATCAGCAGTTTCAAGAATGGATCCCATGGCCAAGGCCCACATTATCAGCAGTTTCAGGAATGAATCCCAGGGCCGAGGCCCACCTTATCAACAGCTCGGGAATAAGACCCGCAACTCAAATCGGGAACAAGACCCGCAATTCAATTTGGGAACAAGACCCACAATCGGGAACAAGACCCGCAATTCAATTTGGGAACAAGGCCCACAATCGGGAACAAGACCCGCAATTCAATTTGGGAACAAGACCCACAATCGGGAACAAGACCCGCAATTCAATTTGGGAACAAGGCCCAAAATCGGGAACAAGACCCGCAACTCAATTTTGGAACAATACCCACAACTCAATTAGGGAACAAGGCCCTAAGCTCACTTCGGGAACAAAACCTACTCGAGGGTTCAGGAATAAGACCCAGGGGTCATAGTACCTCGCCATCAATCCCAAATCAATTCAGGGAACAAGACCCTCATCAGTAACGGTTCAGAAATGGACCATCACATCAGTAACAGTACGGAAATGGACCATCTCATCAGTAACGGTTCGGAAATGGACCATCTCACAGTAACGGTTCGGAAATGGACCACCTCTCAAGTAACGGTTCGGAAATGGACCACCTTTCAAGTAACGGTTCAGAAATGGACCACCACCTCTCAAGTAACGGTTCAGAAATGGACCACCATCTCATCAGTAACGGTTCAGAAATGGACCACCTCAATTCAGTAACGGTTCGGAAATGGACCACCATCACATCAGCGACGCCTCGGAAATGATGTTTAGCATGCCGAAAATGGCACACCGGAAATGGAGCATGGTTCGGAAATGGACCACTATCACATCAGCAACGCCTCGAAAATGAGGTTTAGCATGCCGAAAATGACACTCTGGAAATGGAGCACGGTTCAGAAATGGACCACTATCACATCAGCGACGCCTCAGAAATGAGGTTTAGCATGCCGAAAATGGCACTCCGGAAATGGAGCACGGTTTGGAAATGGACCACCATCACATCAGCGATGCCTCGGAAATGAGGTTTAGCATGCCGGGAATGGCACTTCGGGAATGGAGCATGGGTCGAGGCCAACAATCGCGATGCCTCGGGAATGAGGTTTAGCATGTCGGGAATGGCGCTCCGGGAATGGAGCATGGGCTGAGGCCCACAACCGCGACGCCTCAGGAATGAGGTTTAGCATGCCGGGAATGGCACTCCGGGAATGGAGCAAGGTTCGGAAGGGGACCAGCGATGCCTCGGGAATGAGGTTTAGCATGCCGGGAATGGCGCTATGGGAATGGATCAAGGTTCGGAAGGGGAAAACAACTTATCAGCACAGTTCGGGAATAAAGCCCAAGGAACAAAGCCCACATTCGGGTGTTCGGGAACAAAGACCAGGGGTTGAAGCACCTCGCCACCATATCAGCTCAGTCCGGTAGTGATTCCTAGAGATCACAGCATCTTGCAAGGATGAACCTCAGGGGTCGCAGCACCTCACCACCAAATCAACTTAGTTCGAAGCAATAGGCAAGTCAAGTAGTAGCTGGCGAGCCAGGTAAGTAAAAATGTATGCATAACTTTGATAGGATTGTCATTGTCACACACTGTACTAGTCCCATCAAAGTGGGGGCGACTGTAGGCACTATATTTTTGCATATAAGTCTCGATGATGAGCCTCGTATGGAGGCACTACCCTTTAAGTTACGGAAGTCGCGGGAAACAGACGTCGGAATGGGAAATTCAAATATCAATACCTTGTTGGATTAAATTCATTTGCTTAGCCTCGGGTTCGCTCGTTGGATCTCTGTTTTAAAATTTATCATCGGCCCAAAACCCCCTGCTGCCCACTAAAGATCCATCCCACACGCCCAAGCCCACCAAAAAGGCCAAGCCACACGCCCAAGCCTCCAAGCTCAATCCAAAATAATTAAACACATGTTAAAATCTAAATAAATCACCTTCCCAAAATAAATAAATCAAAACAAATCACATGCCTAAACTAAATAAATCAAATCAAATCTCTTAAATCATTTTTCCTAAACTAAAACAAATCACATTCCTAAATTGAATGGATGCTTTCCTTATAACACACCAATTAAATATTCCCCATAATCACACAATCTCCATTTCCTACCCATACAAGGACAACCCTAACCCACTCATATAAAAAGACATACAAACCAAACCTTTAGACACCTAGGGCATCCTCACGGCACAAACATAATAGAGCTCACTATTTACAGCAATCCACAACAGAATAAACCTAATCGTAAACACCTCCACTGATCCCTCTCATCTCTCTCTCGGCCAACCCTAAGCCACCTCAATCAACAACCAACCGACAAAACAAAAACCTAAACACTCCCCTCATCACTCGCAGCTACATGCCAAATATAAAAAAACCCTAAAGCCCTGACGCACTCAGCATCACAGCACTCCATCATCAGGCGAGAGCAACTCATCAATCTGACTCCCTCACCGAACACAATAATATGAACCCATGCAGCCATCCAGCCACGCACACAGCCAGGTCCTCACGTCACTAACCCAATGCACCACGTCCCTTCTTCAACCTAGCCATCACTATACGATCAAAACAAGCCAGTAAACCCTCACACAAACCCTAGGCTGGACACTTCACTAAACCGACACACACCTCACATCACTCATAAACACACACACACAATTCATCAAACAATCCAGCTATCCTCTATCTTCTCACTAAAACACAATCGGCAGCCCCCTGAACTTCACAAAAGCCACGACAATAGTCACAAACAAAACCCTACATCAACAAGAATCAACAAACGCCCTTCAGACCACTTACCCTCTCGGCAACAACAAACACACGAACCCACATCACTGCACACACGACCAAGCATCAACAAGAACCCTAAATAAGCTTTCTCTCTCTCTCTCTCTCTCTCTTATCTCTCCCTCTTGCTAACCCACGAATACAATAAGATAAAAACCCTTAAAAGTACCCAGCCATCACACCAAAACCAGGCTCTGACTGACAAACACTAAGCCACCGACTCACGCAAGAAAACCCAAGACTCTCTCTCACCACGTGAACAACGAAGAACAAGCCGAGAAGAAGCCCTAGCAATAAACGACCCTCACCGACAAAAAAAATATAATAACAATAAACAAAACAACAATCCATAAGCCCTTCAATCACCGTGAGCAAACAGTGCAAAACCATACCCAAAACGGTCCCAAAAACACCCCAAAACCGAGACAAAAAATAGTGCAAAATCATCCCTAAAAATAGTCCAGAAAATAACCCTAAACATTGAACAAAAATAGAGAAAACAACGAACGGAAATAGCGAACCAGTGAAAATAGCGGAAACAGAGAAAATGGCAGTGAAAATAGTGGAACCAGTGAACTAGTGAAAATAGCGGAAACACCAACCCTTCCGGCAACGTCCTAACGCACTCCCGAGAAGCGACTCAAAAGGTAAGACCTGAGGGCACCCTTTATTATATTTTATTTTGTCGTCCTGGAAATGGCATGCTTGGTTGGACGTGGAATACGTTCAACCGGGCATGCGAAGTCCTACATTGAAAATGGCCAAATTCTTTGGTCACATATTTATTGTTCCACATTTATTTCACTTTATTAGTCTTTTATTATTTCACATTTAATTTACGTTTATCGTTGTTTTATTGTTCCGCATTTTTGTTTTGTGTTATTTATCTTCCTTGTTATTTCACATATTTGTCTCTTCGGTTATTTATGGTTATATGCATTATCGTATGTTATGTCTGTCTACATTGGGTTAATGATTATGTTCTGTTAATGCTTGAGTGTTGCCTTTCATGGTATATCGGATAGAAACCTAGACGTAAATTCCATAGCCGAATTCGAATGGACGGTAATGTGGTCTGTACTTGGGATACAACTCCACGTACAGCTTGAAGAAATGTTCACGCATATGTTCATGGGATTGTGTGCTCGCTTTTATTTCAATTACCCATATGTGTGCAAACTTAGATATTGGTTAATATTGCATGTGTATGTTGCGTAGACTTGGTTAGATTATTGCATAATTCCGTTCATTACAAATGACATAAGTAGGGGACCATTCTAAACCCAAAGGTTTGAGGTATTCCCTTGCGAGGGGTGAGTTCGGCCTTAAATCATTTTCCCAGTTCACACTAGGTGGCGACTCCTTTATTCTCCGGTTTAGTCCCCCTCGGGCTACTCCGTACTCCCGACCGGCCCACGATCCTGGAACAACGTCGTCGATTTCTGTGTCCTACATTCATCGCATAAGTTACTTGTTTTTGTGAGCACTCCAGGTCCTAGTCAAGTCTGCCAAAACAAATGGCGAAACACTGTCAAAATCGTAAATTAAGGAATTCTCGATTTAACTAAGAAAAAATTCTGGATCTTTCCAGGACAATCATCTTAAGTCTGATTTCAATGATTTCTGTTCTGTTATTCTTAAAACATCATTACAAATTAATTTAAGCCACTAGTTAACTTGAATCCTCGGTTTACACGTCTTAAGAAAATCTTCCGAAAAAGTTTTTGCAAACGCTATGGAAACCTACCCGGATTTATCCAAACTGTAACATCCTCCTACAGGAGATGCTACCGGAAGGGAATAGGCTGACATATCCCCCTAAGCCACTGACTATCTGACTGTGATCATTATTACTGATATCATATCGAAAAAAAACTGATACATGAGACTTTCCTAACTCAACAGCATGAAATGCAACTCAAGTACTCATAATCATGTATACAAAACATCACACTCTATAACTCTTTCATGAACACTTGACTTGTAACAGACAAAAATTCAACTTATACAAAATATATGATACATGACTTTTCTTCAACTGTGACTGACTATCTCTCTGACTTGACCTCAGTATCCATCCTCTCGAGCCCGTCCTCTAGGTAACCTGTAAAATAGAAAAACTGGGAGGGGGTTAGATCGTTTGAACGACCTAGTGAGTGGACAGTTTAAAATGAAAAATATTTCTTTCTGAAGATTCACGGTTCTAAAAAAATGAAATCCTGATAGAAAATAATCTTTTCTGAAATCTCTTTCTTATCTGGAAACTCAACTCTTTCTGAAAATCTTTTCTGAAACTCTTTTATAAAACACATCTTTTCCGAAAATATATTTCTAGATATCTGTTTCTGAAAATATGTATCTGAATATCTGGCGCATGGGGGCATTACGTATCGCTGTCCCCCCAAACGCAAAATTTGGCGCTTGGGGGCGTCCCCCCATACGAAAATATCTGGTGGTCTTGGGGTGTTACGTCTCGCCGTCCCACAAGTCACAAATCTGGAGCCAGAGGTGCGGATCTATGCTACCCTCCAGACTCTGAATCTGGGATGTAGGGGAATCTGTCATCCCTAGTCCTGATCTGCGTATGCACATGATATCTCTATCCGTCAATTCCATATCTGTGTCAAGTTATATTGAGGTGGGTTTTTCCCAATGCCTCTAAAAATACAAAACTCATGCTTTATAAAACATTCATTTGTAAAACATTACTCAAACCAATTTAGTTCATAAACATCTGAGATAAACTTGGCAAACGCCCTAAAAACGGAAAATTAAGTTTCGATTAAAAAACATATAAGTAAATACAGTTTGAGAAAAGAGTCCACTCACTAATTTGGGGTCCAGCTAGCATTATTTCATTTCGCCGAAGGAATTTATGGTTCCTGCGATGATCTATAATTGATTAAACTTGATTAGAATATAAACCTTGAAATATATTTTGGAACTAGGCTAAGTTTCTCAATTCAAGTACTTGTTATCACTACATGGAGTATCAATATGATGTAATGGGTGTATTTGTGCCGATACAAGACTCTTAGGGTGACTTCTAACATTCTATGATGAAATTGGAAGGGTTAATCTGATTCTGGAAATTGGCCACACATCGCGATGCCAAACGTTGCGCGTCGCGACTCTTACTGGTTCAAACCTGAGGTAGAGCCTCTTCGCGTCACGACACTAAGTGTTGAGCGTCGTGACGCCCACTCGATCAGACTCAAGGTAGTGAGCCTATATTTGATACGCATTATGACGCTGGGGGTTTAGCGTCGTAATAGGGGGAAATTATCCAACGTGAAATTTGTAGGTCTTAGTCTTAGCTTTCCGATGATATAAAATCATAGAAATCGGAGATCGTATGAAAAAGTTATGCCCCAAATACTAAAGGTTGTTCGAATTGGAACGTAAGTTAAATTCCGCAATGGAACTGCAAGAAATTTGCCGAATGTCCAAAAAGTCCTTTGTGAATAGCATTCTGCTAGTGATTCCAAAGTTAAAACTTTTTTGAAAATTCAGACATGCTCAACCTCATTGATAGACATGCACACTACTGCAATTTCAAACCGTAACTGAACCGCAATCGAACCGTTGACCAACCTAATCATTGACCAACCTAATCGTTTTCCAATTGACGGTTAAACCGGATTAACAGTTCAACTGTAACAAATTCGATTCAATCGTAAAAAATCTGGTTGAACAAGTTTTATTGTTTAACCTAAAAAAGAAATCTGATTGAACCATATTTTTTACAGTTGAACCAGATTTCTTAAATTATTTATAATATTTTTTTAAAAAAATAAATAAATAAAAGTACGATTAAAAAAATCCATATAAGTACGGTTTGGTTACGGTTGACGTTTACGTGTTTGGCTTTGGTCGAACCATAATTCTACGGATTGGCAAAGCCTAACTGTATGCAAACCTACTCATCAAGGGATATAATTTTTGTAAAACTAAGTTTATTACCATCGGACATTGAAATGTGATTCATTATATGAAGAGAAATAAAGACATACGATGCAACAGTTACGCGTAAGTCTGCTGGTCGAAATCTTGTAGAAAATATTCTTTGAACATGCCAGAGTTAATCATGTATACTAGTGGTGGAACAACATGGTGGTCGGGTACAGGGTTTCGGTTGCTGTTGAGTTTGCATCTCTCAGAGTCAGGGATTCAGTGGTTGTTTATGAGGTCCTGAATTTTGTGTTTAATACGGGTGCAATTGTTAGAATCATTGTCGTGTTGCTGGTGGTAATGATAATAATAGTTTATGTCGATATGGCGAGGTATGGGTTTTAACGATGGTTTTGGTTCTAAGGGTTTCAACAGGCCTTGCCTCTATAACTTGTCGAACACCTTAGAGAGAGGTCTGTAAAAATTCAAACAGCTGGAATCTCAAGCTTGATTACATGCGGCTGGAGGTATGTCCCCAAATGTACATCTGATGAGTGGTAATTACATCACTTATTCCCACTCATTTAGCCTAATGTTTTTGTATTGTTTCTCGCGTTTTATGAACGTTTTGATGTGTTTTGTTTTTTATTTTGCAGATAAATAAAGTTTGGAAAGCATTGGAGGCAATTTGACAAAAAATGCGTCAACAGGGATATTTTTGTCTTTTACGCGTCGCGACGCTAAAGCCTTACGCGTCGCGACGCCCAGCATGCGCCGGACTTGCTAACTTGCGCCTTGTGCCACGTGTCGAAATCTGATTGGTCAAAACTTGCTAACGTGCGCCGATCATGCTAACGTGCGCCATGCCACGTGTCACCATCACAACGGTTATGCTAACGTGCGCCCGCCGCCACGTGTTAACATCTGATTGGACCAAACCAAGCGCGTGCCACATGTCGTCTCACCATTGGACCGAATTATGACGAATCAGGTTCCGCCACGTGTCAAGCTGCTATTGGACCGAAATTCCCACCTATCAGCGCCTGCCACGTGTCGTCCTGATATTCGACCGTATCGCCAGCCAACCACAGCGTGACACGTGGCTCAATTATTGCTGCCGACAGACGCGTGGTCAACCCGCGTGGACTCCGCGTGAACTGTTGCCAGCGTCGCGACGCTAGTGCATTTTCAGCGTCGCGACGCTGGACCAAAATATGCCTATAAAAGGAGGCCGCCATATTCATTTTTCTTCATGCTCTCCTTGGGAAATTCTCCCTGATTTTATAGGAAGCATCTATTTTTGTATATATAAATAATATTTTTAATTTATGTCTTTTAATTTTCAGTAATAGTAGTTCTCTTCTTCTACCTTTCTTTAATGTTTAGTAGTTAATTTACCGCTGGGGATAAGGTGAAGCTTTTATTATTTTAATTTAGATTAATCTCCCTTAAATATAATATGGAAATTATAATTCAAAATATAAAAGATTACCGCCTTAATGGCTAGTTTTATTTAATTGACATAATGTGGCACCGCCTATATGGCTGGTCTTTAGGTGACAGGTAATTACCGCCTATATGGCTGGTTTATGTTCAATTACTATTACCGCCTTTATGGCTGGTCGGACTTAATTTGACTTAATAAGGAATACCGCCTTTATGGCTGGTCGGTAATATCATGTTTAATTTCTGTATTATATTAAGGGAGATATCTAAATTATAAATAGTAAAAGTGGATCCTCAACCCCCAGTATTTTATTTTTATTCTAGGGAAGTGATGAAACACAATACACACACTTAATAATTGATTTTCTTTTTATGGGTAGTTCTTTAGTTTGTTTATTGAGTCTTAAGCTTAATGCGTCTTGTTAACTGGCAATTAATAAGATTGATGGGGTAAATCTAAAATGAACTAGACATAGGGATTTTAGGTTTCAGCCTTAGATTCAATAGCCCACGATCTTCCTTGAGGATAGATAACCCTTTAATAGATTTCCTTACAGGATAGGAATATACCTGTCGGGCGGGGGTAGCCATAATTGGAACTTAAACTTAATGAATCCAGGTAATGTGGTTGACATAGACATATGGTTCAATTGGGTTATACTGGGTATTTGCGTCTGACCATCGAAGAGGCTTTTGCATATTTCGTGTTCCAGGTTAGTAACTGATTTATTACACATAAATAAAGAATCAATTCATCTTTTAAAGTATTGTGTGGAGTCACGACCCTAGATCTTTGAGTCTTTATTTATTTTCCTTAGTATTTTCTTTTGTTTTTTTATTATTATTTGCAATTCCACATTCAACCAATCAAAGCAATCAATTCCCTTCTCCCTTAATTAGATATTTGTAAATAAATAGATTCAATAATTAATAACAACAGTAGGAATTAAGTCCTCGTGGGATCGATATTTTTATACTACTTGAACGATACGTGCGCTTGCGTTATACGTGTGTGTTTACACCGGTCAAGTTTTTGGCGCCGTTGCCGGGGACTTATATTTCTTGAGTTGTTAATTTTGAAACTATCTAATTTACTTGTATCTAATTTTCTTTTTTTTATTTGTAATTTTTATTTCTTTCTTTTGTTTTCAGGTGGTTGAACAATGGAACACTACTGGGAGATTGAGAGATTACGAGCGTTACAAAAGATACACCCCAATCTGGGAGCAACAGTCCGGTTTTCTGAGGCCTGTTGTACAGCCCAATGACTATCATTGGATGTCAGAACCAAGTAATACTACATTTGCTCAACAGAACTCAATGTGGAGATGTGACATATGTAATGGTAACCACCCAAGCGATTATTGCGAGTACAACTACAATTCAGGGTGGCAGAACTATCAGAATCCTTCATGGTATGATGAGCCATCACATTTCACAGAGCCACATTTTCCATCTTATCCACCATCTACCTTTGATCTTTACCAACAACCAGAACCATCCGAGGAAGATCAATTGATTCACATGTTCAAAGAACATGGAGCTCGATTTGATGCACAAATTCAGAGTAACGCAGAATCCATACAAAGAATGACAGATCAGATCAGACAATTAATAGAAAACCAGAGCTACATACCTCAAGAACCATTTTCTGATGACACTGATGAAGCCTTTGAGTACCAATCATTTCATAATGACACTTCAACAGAGGAGGAGGCTGAGCAGTATCAACAACCAGAGGTATCAGTTCAGGAACCCGAGCCGGCAAAGTCTCGATTTGATTTCTATTATTCAGATTCTGACGAGGATGAAGCTGATATATTTGTACCAACTGCATCAAAAATTGGGGATGGAATTCTGTATCCTCAAAACGAAGATCTTGGAGATTGCATTGCACACATGTTTGAAGAAGATCTAACTGAGCCAATCAATTCACCCGAATCAGAGGATGAAGACCTAATGTCTGACTCATCTTTTCATCCTTAGGTGAACAAGAAGTAGAGCAAATGGAGGAGCAAATGTCTGACCTTAATAAAGATCCAGAACATTCAGGAGAACATCGCTGTTTTGGGGAGTACAATCTAAAGATATCACCCAGAAGCTTGACAGAATGAAACTTCCATTCCAAGTCAAGCACCATACGAGACCTCCTGATTTTCTTTCTTTCTTTGCAGGAACTACTGGAGCGACAGAGTTTAAAAGGTGGCACGAGCACTGAATGAGACAAAACTCTTTTTACCACACCTTTACCGTTGGAAGAGACCCTTCAAAAGCAACGCTCACGGGATTGTCTTTAATCGGACATCCAAAACGACGCTGAAACCTCCTTAACAGATGAATTTCAGTCACGTCTGGCTGAAGACTAAAATTTAGCGCTAGCAGGGAGGCAACCCATGCGATTTGTAAATTTGTTTTCATATTTTGTGTGAACTTTTTAATTTTGTGTGTTATTTTTTGTAGGGAAAGGCATAAACGAAGCATTTTAAGAAAAAAGAATTGTGTTTGGCAATCAAAGATGAAAACAATTCATTTGCGATGGCTGAGTAAGGAATGAAATCTTGAGACACATCCTAATGAATTTATACTACGCGAGTGGCGTATTGCGTACACAATTCCGTTGCCTTAATTATTGCTTTGATTTGCTTTTCTGTTGTAATTATCTTTATTTTCGTAGACAGGATCCAGACTTTTTGACCTTTCACGATTTCTTTTGTTGTTTAGCTAACAATCGTCCTTTGGAAGATATTAGTGCTATTATTACTCACCCTTTTTCAGATACTATAAATTCAGCTCGTCATTGCACTTTTGAAGGCATCCAGAGTTGAGAAAGAAATACATAAAAAATGGAAGCCACTTCAAGAAGACGAGTTGAGAACATTTGTGTGTTTTGGCGGTAGTACTGTTGGTACTAAACCACAATACATAGAAGCAGCACAGGAATTGGGTCGAGTCTTAGCTGCAAGAAATATGCACTTAATATATGGAGGAGGCAATCTTGGACTAATGGGGATTGTTTCAAAGGCCATACAGGAAGGAGCAGTCACGTTTTGGGAATCATCCAAAACCCTTGGCAGAGGCAAATCTTATTGAACATCAAACGGAGAGGAACTGATCGTACCAGGTATGTCTGAACGACTGATAGAAATGATTAACCGTGCTGATGCCTTTATTGCTTTGCCAGGTGGCTTGGGCACATTGGAGGAAATTTTTTATTGTACTATCTTGGGCGAACCTAACATACACCAGAAACCAATTGGGCTGTACAACGTTGATGGGTTTTATGATTTTCTTTGTGTGTTTCTTGATGATGCTCGAAGAAATGGGTTCGTGTCAAAACCTTTAAAAGAACTCCTCTTTACTTCCAGAACTGCTCCAGATCTAATTGACCAACTCATAGCCTATGAACCAAAAGTTGACCCTATCATATCAAAGATAAATTGGTCCGAGGACGATCGTGGTAAGAGGCGTAGAATTAATCTGGATCTTAACCTTTAATTTCCTGTAGATTTTCAGCTAACCAGGTACGACCTTCTAAACTCTTCTTCTACTTTTTAAGACATTGGGGACAATGTCTCATTTAGGTTTTGGGGGAGGAATTAGTTGATTAGTATATTATTTTTTAGTTTGTATGTTGTTTTTATTTTCAGTCCAAAATTTTTCGAAAAATACAAAAAAATTGAAAAATTTTCAAAAATTACAAAAATATTTTGCATCTTTTTGTTTTTATTTTGACTAAAAAGGTGAAATTGGTAAGAGATAGCCGAGTAAGGAGTTTCCACTCCTGAGACGTATCTCCAAACTATTTTCAAACAAGTTAATTTTGTTTATTTCATTTAAATTATTTAATTTGTGAATTCTCCTAACACTGACTAAAATGATCTTCATATGCTCAGTTTGCAGGTATTATCAACATACATGGTAACATACGGACATGAGCTGTAATTGAAAAGTTTGTAATATTCAGTGCTCTAGTTTAATTGGAGGAAGCATCTCAAAAAGTGATGGAGTAAAAAAAAAAAAAAAAAAAAATTCTGAGTACAAAAATAAAGTATCTAAGATCCGGGTTATTAAGTCTGTAAGGGTGTTTTAACACCTAGTGCCCTAAAACCAACTGGTTTGGGAGTCACTGACCCAAAGCTCGCTACATGGATCGAAGATGCTGCAAATATATATATATCTGAAGTCTGGGTAATTAAGTCTGTAGGGGTGTCTTAACACCTGGTGCCCTAAAGCCAAATTTGGGAGCCACCGACCCAAAGCTCACTACATAGACGGAAGGTATTGTATATAAATAAAAAGTCAAAATTCAGAAAAATCAAAGAAAAAATCAGAAAAATCAGAAAAATTATTCCATTGCTACAGAAAGGTGTGAAATCTGATAGAACTTTAGGACAAAAATATTACTCTCTTATCAACTACATTTGTGACTGTTGTGGGTAAAAATGAGTTGATTAATATTATGCTGGCTGTGTATATGGAGAATGGTAAAAATAATCGGAGAATTTACTTATTCGGTAATTTAGAAAGAAACAAAACAACTAATAACTTGGAGTAGAAGTTTCACTTGATTAGTCACTAACTTCTTTATTCTCTTTTCGCTTGTCTTTTTTCTTTTGTGTGCATTAGTTTTAACTAACTTTTTACTTTTGTAAAACGTTTGTGGGTATCGTTGCTGTAAACCCTCACGAGACTACAACTCGTCCACTAGGGACACCTAGGGGTTTAAAGGCTTGTTGCATACGCTAAATGCAATCGTGATCCCTACGAAAGTGGCTTAGTTAATTTCGTTTCTTTTTGTTATTTTATTTTCTGTTTTGCTCGAGGACTAGCAAAATGTTAGGTTTGGGGGTGTGATGAGTGGTAATTACATCACTTATTCCCACTCATTTAGCCTAATGTTTTGTATTGTTTCTCGCGTTTTATGAACGTTTTGATGTGTTTTGTTGTTATTTTGCAGATAAATAAAGTTTGGAAAGCATTGGAGGCAATTTGGGACAAAAATGCGTCAACAGGGATATTTTCGTCTTTTACACGTCGCGACGCTAAAGCCTTGCGCGTCGCGACGCCCAGCATGCGCCGGACTTGCTAACTTGCGCCTTGTGCCACGTGTCGAAATCTGATTGGTCAAAACTTGCTAACGTGCGCCGATCATGCTAACGTGCGCCATGCCACGTGTCACCATCACAACGGTTATGCTAACGTGCGCCCGCCGCCACGTGTTAACATCTGATTGGACCAAACCAAGCGCGTGCCACGTGTCGTCTCACCATTGGACCGAATTATTCACGAATCAGGTTCCGCCACGTGTCAAGCTGCTATTGGACCGAAATTCCCACCTATCAGCTCCTGCCACGTGTCGTCCTGATATTCGACCGTATCGCCAGCCAACCACAGCGTGACACGTGGCTCAATTATTGCTGCCGACAGACGTGTGGTCAACCCGCGTGGACTCCGCGTGAACTGTTGCCAGCGTCGCGATGCTAGTGCATTTTCAGCGTCGCGACGCTGGACCAAAATATGCCTATAAAAGGAGGCCGCCAGATTCATTTTTCTTCATGCTCTCCTTGGGAAATTCTCCCTGATTTTATAGGAAGCATCTATTTTTGTATATATAAATAATATTTTTAATTTATGTCTTTTAATTTTCAGTAATAGTAGTTCTCTTCTTCTACCTTTTTAATGTTTAGTAGTTAATTTACCGATGGGGATAAGGTGAAGCTTTTATTATTTTAATTTAGATTAATCTCCCTTAAATATAATATGGAAATTATAATTCAAAATATAAAAGATTACCGCCTTAATGGCTAGTTTTATTTAATTGACATAATGTGGCACCGCTTATATGGCTGGTCTTTAGGTGACAGGTAATTACCGCCTATATGGCTGGTTTATGTTCAATTACTATTACCGCCTTTATGGCTGGTCGGACTTAATTTGACTTAATAAGGAATACCGCCTTTATGGCTGGTCGGTAATATCATGTTTAATTTCTGCATTATATTAAGGGAGATATCTAAATTATAAATAGTAAAAGTGGATCCTCAACCCCCAGTATTTTATTTTTATTCTAGGGAAATGATGAAACACAATACACACACTTAATAATTGATTTTCTTTTTATGGGTAGTTCTTTAGTTTGTTTATTGAGTCTTAAGCTTAATGCGTCTTGTTAACTGGCAATTAATAAGATTGATGGGGTAAATCTAAAATGAACTAGACATAGGGATTTTAGGTTTCAGCCTTAGACTTAATAGCCCACGATCTTCCTTGAGGATAGATAACCCTTTAATAGATTTCCTTACAGGATAGGAATATACCTGTCGGGCGGGGGTAGCCATAATTGGAACTTAAACTTAATGAATCCAGATAATTTGGTTGACATAGACATATGGTTTAATTGGGTTAAACTGGGTATTTGCGTCTGACCATCGACAGAGACTTTTGCATAATTTAGTGTTCCAGGTTAGTAAACTGATTTATTACACAAACTTAAAATAACCACTTCATCTTTTAAATGATATTAGAATGATTCACGACCCTAGATCTTTGTGTCTTTTGTTATTTTCCTTAGTATTTTCTTTTGTCTTTTTATTTATTTATTTTGTAAAACCACATTCAACCAATCAAACAATCATTCTCTTCTCCATTTAATTAGATATTTGTAAATAAATAGATTCAACAATTAATAACAACAGTAGGAATTAAGTCCTCATGGGATCGATATTTTTATACTACTTGAACGATACGTGCGCTTGCGTTATACGTGTGTGTTTACGCCGATCAACATCCGACTGGACATATGTCGAGTTGTGTCTGACATTTTGATTTCCAATCACTCGAGACAGATTGGAGGAAATGAGGGATACTACTCCCCTTTCAATCCTTAGACCCATCTGTTCCGCTATAAATAAAATGGGTCTTATCTGTTACAATGGAGGCTGGTTCGAATCATCTAAGAGAATCCTAAAAAACTCTAAGACAGTAACCTCGAGAAAGAAATCACTTACCTTTCATTGGAGTCCCACATCTCTTGGTGCGAATCTAGTAGAAACTCAACCATCAGAGATGTCACCCAAGACAAACTACATTGAAAATGTATGACCCGAGGGCATCATTTTTCAATTAAATGCATATTTGAGATTCTATTTTTGACACAGTATCTCTGATCGGATGTACATCAAGTCCGACCAGACATGCACACACATCTGGCCAAAGATATATATATCTGGCCGCACTCACTACTTTCTAAATTTTATTGTATATTTAACTATTTTTTATATTACGCTCGTTACAATTAATGCATGTTTGGTTATGTTATTATGTTATTTTAACTATTAATATGCATGTGTTTATTTTACTGGCTAAGATAGAATTAATATTCTTACTTGTTGTTTACTGTGTGATCTGTAAAAAATATCCGGCCTGACATGTCGTGTGACCGACTATAGGATCCCGTGGTATATAGGATGACAACCCGAATGTAAATTCCATAGCCGATTTCAAATGGATGATAATATGGTTCGTACTCAGGATACAATTCCACATACCATTGGGAGAATGTCATTTCGTTATTAATACATCCAAAATACATGTTTATTATATCCATTATTGTCTATGAATTTTTATTTGTTACTGAACTACGCAGTACATCCGGCCAGACTTCTAATAAATCTGACCAAACATAAAGATTGAATTCTATATCCGGTCGACCTTGGAAAAGGAAATAAACGATGACTGGAAGACATTGGCTGAGGCCTTCCTCAACCAATATGCCATAGACTTGGAACTGGATATATCACTTCAAGACTTGGAGAACATGAAGCAAAAGCCCGAAGAAAGCTTCATGGAATACTTGGATCGTTGGAGAAGTCAATTACTGAAGATGGAAACAAGGCCCCCAGAATAAGACCAGATCAAGATGACCATCAAGGGTACCAGACCTCCATCCAAACCAAATTGATAAGGATGACCTCCACGATTTCTAACTTCCGACAGTTGAAGGAGACTGTCATGTATATAGAAAAAGAAGAATCAGAGGATAAGAAGCTCTACGGTCAAGGGTAATTTAAGAAGTATAATGGATGTGGGACTTCAGGAAATGGATCAGCCGAATTAAATACCATCCAGAAACGACACTTATCTGACATGGGAATACCGTTAGACTAAGTAATTGAAGAATTGGAAAAGTATGGTCTCTTAAAGCCGTTAGATCCACAATCGATGACTAAATATGGAAACCCAGCCTACTATTATACATTTCATCAGGCTAATGGCCACGAGGCTGAAAGATGCGCTCGCCTAAAACATGAGATTCAAGACTTAATTGACGGAGGCACTAAGCATGACTTTTGTATCACACCTTTTTCTTGCCATATAGTGACTCTTTTCAAATGTTTAATGATGAAATAAATTCAATTTGGAAAAATATTTTATCTCTCAATAAAAAAGAGCATGCCTAAACTTTGAAAGAAGTTTTAACTTTGGAATCACTAGTAGAATGCTATCCAAAATTGCACACTAAAACTTGAGCTTAGAATTGCATTGCTTACTTAGAAAGAATTTTTTGTTGGCACAACTTAAGAGATGGTCAAGACGTTTGACATTCATTTGACTCTTTTCCAAAGTTAAGTATGAGATGACACTAGGTTAAGGGGATGGCACAAGAAAAAAGAAAAAGAGAGAAAAAATGAAGTGCAAAAGAAAAAAGAAAATAAAAGAAAAGAAAATAGTGCATACCACACAAAAACCGCTCTGGTGTTTGAATTATTTAGTAACTAGGAGTATCGTGAACCCTGTGAATACTTTTGCGTCAAACGAAAACTAAAATATTAAGTAAGCAAAGCAACTTGAGTTGGTGAAATTATCAAGTAACTAGGGGCTAACATCACGAATATGCAGTTTTTGCGTCAAAAGTCAATTTGACGACTTAAGGAAGTTAGGGATGAACCTACATAAGATAAATATATGTGAAATTCTAAAATCTTGTTGATCCCTAACCAGATGTTAGATTACCTTGACCAATGAAAACATGAAAAATGAACTAAAATACTAGTACCGATATATGCTTAGCGCCAGTATAAATCGATCCGAGTTGTGCGTAATTCGTTGTAAAAGAATCACACATAAACATGGAGAAGCATTCCAAAAGGTGAAACCTTTGTTGAAATTGAAATTTGAGTTTAGACAATGCTCATACTTTGAAAATAGAGTGGGTTTCAAAGAAAAAACTGTTGAGAACATAAAAATAGTCATTACTTGATAAGGAAAGAATTTGGAAAGCAAAGTCGATGATATGGAAATCCCGAGGGATAGCCAGAGCAGAAAATGTGATGAAGTCTGACGGTACCTCCACTAAAAGAGCATCGTGACTCCTTCACTCCTACTAGCCAAAGAATGGGCATACAGTTATAGATCTTTTACATACATACATGCATACATACTAGAATAACGTTTCTTTTGTAGGAAATTTGAAAAAATGCCAATCTCCAAGAACTTGAGCAAGACACAAAATGCTTAGTAGCAGCCAAAAGTCAAAGCCTCTAAGACACAGAACACCTAATAGTCGGAAGGATAAGACGTGAGGGTGAAGCTTGCCTAAAAATGAATACTGGAGGCGAGGCACACTTAGAAGGGAATACTGGGATCGAAACTCGCCTATGAGTGGTAACAGGGGGTGAATTTCACTGCGCAATTAAGTTTTGGGAACAACCTATGACAAAGAAGTTTTTGGAATGACCACGACAGAAATAGCCTTCGGAATGACTACAACAGAAATATTCCTTAAGATGCCTATAACGAAGATGTTTGGAATGTCGCTGTGTAGATGGGAATGCCGATAACAGAGGAATGTTTGGAGTACCTAGAGGCAAATAGAGGTTTTGGAGCACCTCGAACAACCAGAAAATGGATAACTCCAAAAGATGAAACAAGTTGGGCAGATTAAACCGCCAAAGGATTTGGAAACATATTTGGAACACCAATGAGTTTGGAATGCCAAAGGATTTGGAAATGGTTTTGGAACACCTCGAATAGGAAATGAATTGGAACGCCAATGGATTTATCGGTAGTGTTCCAAATTCATCAGTGTTCTAATTCATTAAGCTTTCCAAAATTGGCAGTGTTTCAAATTCATTGGCGTTCTAATTCCATTTAGCTTTCCAAATCTATGAGTGTTCCAATCCTATTGGCATTCTAATTGTTAGGTTGCTACTAGATTCGCACCAGGAGATGTGGAACTCCAATGAAAGGTAAGTGATTTCTTTCTCGAGGTTACTATCTTAGGGTTTTTTAGGATTCTCTTAGATTGATTCGAACCAGCCTCCATTGTGAACGAATAAGACCCATTTTTATATGGAACAAATTGGTCTAAGGATGGTAGGCGGAGAAGGATCCCCCATTTCCTCCAATCTGTCTCGAGTGATTGGCAATTAAAATATCAAACACAGCTGGACACATGTCCGGTCAGATGTATATTTTGGGACATACCTCCGACCATATGTAATCAAGCCTATGATTCCAGCTGTTTAAATTTTACACGTGTGTTGACAGCTCGATACATGTCCGGCCAAATATTAGATTTGAATTATATGTCTGGCCAGACATAACCAAGCCCCTTAACTTCAGTAACTAACAATTCACTCATTCACTGACAACTGTGTCATGTCCGACCCGATGTAGGGTTTTCAAGTGATGTACGGCCAAATGATTTTGTTAGAGAGAAGGTAGGCCAAACATAGGTGATGTCCAACTCGCATTTGGCTATGTTCCCTTGAGTTTCTTTTTTTCCTAGAATTCATCTTTACAATTCCCTAATTTTCATAGGGTTTCCCCGTAAGACTCTTCATCGGGCTATGCATAAAAATACAGTATCTACAGTCGTCCCCACTTTGGTAGGCTTGTGCACTGTATGAAAATGACATGCCTATCATAGATTCATAGTCATGTATGCATTTTTATGTACCTGGCTTGCCGGCCTCGCCGGGCATTCTTAGTTCTTATAATCAGTTTTTGATAAGTGGTCCCTCGGGTCCCCTGATGCCTCGATCGATCATCAGATGCCTTGATCTCTGCTCTGATGGTTGATAGACCCGTAGGTCCTCCGATACCTCGATCGGTCTGAGATTCCTCAACTCGATTTCTGTTTTGATGGTTGATAGACCTATAAGTCTCTCGATGCCTCGATCTCTGCTGTCATAGTGGTTGGACCTTCGGTCACTCGATGCCTCAATCAATTTTAAGAAGTCTTTTAGCATTCCAAATCCATTTCTAAATATATTGGTATTCCAATTCCATCGATATTCTAAATCCTCCATCTTTCCACATTCAGCTGGCATTCTAAATTCATTAGCGTTCTAGCTCTATTTAGCTTTCCAAATCTGTTCCAAGCTGATTGGTGTTATAAATTCATTGGTGTACCAATTCCATTGGCGTTCTAATTCCGTCCAGCTTTCTAAATCTGGTAGTATTCCAAATTCATCGGTGTTCTAATTAATTAAGCTTTCCAAATTTGGCAGTGTTCCAAATTCGTTGTCGTTCTAATTCCATTTAACTTTCCAAATCTGTGAGTGTTCCAATCCTATTGGCATTATAAATCCATTGACATTTCAATACCTTCAAGATTTCCAAATATGGTAGTGTTCAAAATTCATTGGAGTTCTAATTATGTCTATTTTTTATGTTACGCTCGTTACTATTAATTTATGCATGTTTGGTTGTGTTATTCTATTTATTTAACTATCAATATACATTTATTTATTTTACTGGCTAAGATATAATTAATATGTTTATTGTGTGATCTATAAAGAATGTCCGGCCTGACATGTCGTGTAACCGACCATAGGATCCCGCGGTTTATAGGATGAAAACCAGACATAAATTTCATAGTCGATTTCAAATAGATGATTACATGGTTGGTACTCGGGAAACAATTCCATGTACCATTTGGAGAATTCCATTTCGTTAATAATACATCCAAAATACATGTTTATTATATCTGTTATTATGTATGAATGTTTATATGTTACTGAACTACGCAGTACATCCGGCCAGACATCAAATAAATCTGGCCGGACATGAAGATTGAATTCTATATCCGCTCGACCTTAGGCCATATCCGGTCAGGCCTCTCCGAGGCCAGGCCCACGTAATATGCTCTTTAGCATGTGTTTAATTAATGTTGTAATATTTTATTTTCGCATAAAATATTTATTTGTTTACTAAATTTTACTTTCATGCTTGCATAAGTTGTATGCCTTTAAATTACTTTTTTGTGTGAAATTTCATTATAAGATGTAAGGATACCTCTTTTGAGAATAAATATTATGCTGGCATCAATAAGGGGTAATTCCAAACCCAAATGAGTTTAAGGTCAGATCTTGGGATAGTTGCATTGTGACCTTAAATCATTCCCGGTGTTTCATACTGAGTGGTGACTTCTTTATTCTCCGGTTAGTACCCCAGCATGATTATCTGTACTCTCTACGAGCTATGAGCCTAACAGTGTAGTGGTCTCCAACGTCATAGGCATAACGGTAAACCCCGCTTCACTCCTACAACCTTCATTCACTAGTTTCAACCCTAGCTGTTTGAGGCACTATCAAGTTGGCAAGATTGTTGACCAAGTTCTGAATTTTTTCTGCCATTTTATTAACGGTTGTCTTTAACTGGTCTATACAGGAACTCACACTACTTACCATTTCGGATCTTATTAACTGACCTTCAACTAATCTGCCTTTTTATCTAACCCAACGGGCCACTGTGATGTCTGCATCATATGATATTAGCATGATGCATGTATATATGAAATGCATGGTGTAAACATCAGCACATTTCCTTCCAATCTTATTTCTCCCACACACGTGGTAGGTTCAATATCTCTTCCCTAGGTATGGTTTGGCTCATGCACCAACATGGGGTACACAAACTCGTTCTCTCATGTGCTAAAGGTTAAACCTTGGCTACCTTGGTTCCATCCATTGCTAAAAGACAAAGACCGCCTATTTATAAATGATTAAGCCTAATTTGGGGATCACGCCATTTAAATGTAGTTGGCCCGATTATCATGACATGAAAACTTTTCCCGGTAGAAAAGGCCCAACAAGTTCACATCCCAAGGTAAAAGAATCAAACTACTTTAAATAGTGAGGGCCCAAACACAAGTAATAGTGAGGGTAATTCCTAGATGGATAACAACTATGATCTCTTATGTGGGCCTATCAAAGGTTAGACTTAGGCTTTCATTGGCGAAGATTTGCCCATAATTAAGTCTCCTCACTCAAGGGCTCAAGTGACCAATGAACGCACCTTTTTATTCCTGAAATGTATGTGTCAACGAGTGATGGGTATCATCACATAACGCTCCACCACCTTAGATGAAAGCGATTTCACGATATGCGACGCCATTCGGTTTAAAGGGTATGCAAAAAGAATGAAGGCATGGATAACCTATGTCTCGCCATGATACTACAAGGTATTTTTTCAAGGACGATTCATTATCCCCAGTCAAATCGCCATCTATGGGAGAAAAGTAAGGTTTACCATTATGTCTATGACATCAATGACTATGACAATGTTAGGCCTATAGTTTGTAGAGAGTCCAGATACTACACGGGGAACTAACCAAAGAATAATGGAGTCGTCACCTAGTATAAGACATTGAGAATGATTTAAGGCCATACTACACCCCTCGTAAGGTCTGTCATTAAACCTATTTGAGTTCAAAATGGTCCTTTACTGATATGAATATAATATCCAAGTTCAAAAAAGGATCCATATGTCTTATAATGGAATAATCACGCAACAATAATTTAAAGGCACACAGTAGCGCAAACATGGATAACAAAATAATAAATTAATATATGTAAATATCCAAAAGTAGTGAATATCAAGAAGTAATAAGACAACACACATTAAATGAATCAGAATATATATCTTTATGTCCTGGCTTTGAAGAAACCTGGTTGGAAAATTTTTTTTAGGTAATTAATGATCGGCCGAATTTAGTGTAAGTCTGGCCGGATATTCATCAATGTCCGTCGGACTCGCTGGAAGTCTAGGCAGATATAATGCGTAAGATGAAAACGCATAATCATGCATGGCAATACATAACAGGAGGAACAACTTACTTAAGACCAGCAACCATAAAATACCAATTCATGCTTAATAATATAATAATGAAGTTATAACGGAGTAAAAAAATAAATAAATACCCACACAATAGTAATAATGATAAAGCAATAAAGAAGACATATGTAACTATTTTCGAGTGGTATATGGAGTTGTATCCCGAGTGTAGACCATACTACCGTCTATTCAGAATCGGCTATGAAATTTATGTCTGGGTTTCCATCTTATATATCACAGGAAAGAAAACCTACACGGCCGGATGTAGCCAGTTCACACGGTAAGATTTTCTATATGACATGTGTATGTGATGTCTGGCAGGATATACGGCGTCAAACCCAGAATATTGAGATTGATAGAAAATAGACTAGGGTGCCCTCAGATCGTTACCTTTAGTATCGTCGGTTCAGGAAACACCTCTGGAAAGTTTGGATTGGCTGCTGGATTTCTTGTTGGAGATGGGAAACTCAATGAATTCTAAGGTTGTAGTGTTTTAGGTTCAAGGTTAGGGATTTTGTTGTTTCTCTAAGTTTTAGATTCTCCAAAAGCTCTCCATCCCCTCATCTTCCCTGGTTCATTCTTTTTTCTTGTTTAATGTCAGAGTTGTAGTAATAAAGAAAGAATCTCCTCCAATAAAGAAAGCAATTATTATGGAAAGTAATGGGAAAATGAAAGAAATAGTTATAGAAAGCAATTGAAAAGGAAGTGGATGAATTATGGAAAGTGGTAAAGAAACAAAGAGGAGATTGAATCCTTCTGTAAATTTAGAAATCCGACGCATATCCGGCCAGACTTAGGTTATGTCTGGCCGGATTTGATGTTTATATCTGTTCGGATTTGGTATCTTATGTCCGGCACGGATATAGATGCTCTCTTGGATGTTTTTGGGGTTTTTTCCCCTATACCATCAAACCTTACAATTTTCCTAAACTTTCCAGGCTGTGCTCCTATATGAGATTCATCATCGAGCCATAAAAATGCAATGTCTACACCAATTTCTAGGTTTTACTCAATCTAAGGCAAATAATATGATTCAATTCAAATCATGCATGTATCATATTAATAAGAACCTATTTAAGAGTGATTAACTTATTAATCACTCAAAATTATGAAAAATCCACATGGGTCACAAATGGATTTTAACCTTAACATGAAAAATCCATAACAAAACACAAAACAAATGCTAAAATTGAAGATGAGGAACTCACTTACTTCAATGGATTCTTAAAATACATGAAAATCACGCTTTTGGCTTGATTGAGGGCAAAAATGGTGAGGGAGCCGAGAGGAAGAAGAAGAAAAGGAAGTAGAAAATGAAGAGGAATGATTTATATATAAACCTAATTGTGATCGGTATGCTGGTCTAGATACCGGTATATTAGTTCCAGTAATAATTTTTCGAAGACTCTAGATTATCTGAGATCGGTTTAATGACCGGTATGGTGACATGAACATAGTATGTCGGTTCTAGAATGCATGTCAAATTGCATGGACACTAGTATGTCATTTCCAGAGGTTATGCCAAAGTACAGGGCCACCTGTATGCTAGTATTGTGATCAGTATACCGGTTCCATAGCCCAAATGAAGGTAAAATGATGTCAAATGCTCATTGACTTAAACTATAAATGCTTTTAAAAGTTCAAGATCTTGAATGGGGCTGTTATAAAGAGTGTCACTGAAAGACTATTAGGCTTGGTGACCCGAGATGCTATAAATGAGGGGACGGTACTTTATTGGTGGTTTGAAAATCTTTTTTTTTTTTTGTGATTTGTTTATAATAACCTTAAGCTGAAAATCATGTAAGAAAATCATGAACGAATAACATGACCCGAAAATTTATATGCATGATGCATGGAAAAACATAGACTGTAAATGGGTAAAGTTGACAATGGGAAATATAAAAATGTCAAATAAAAACTTGTAAACTTGACGCATGAACTGAAAGCATGAACTGAAAACATGAACTATAGACTTGAAACATGAAAATTAATCTGTGAGTATGACTCACGGAAAAAATAAGATGAAAACATGCAATCATGACACATAGAAAGACAAACTATAAACATGTAAATATGACATGTGGAAAACATAAACTGAAGACTTTAAACACGAAATGCCAACTATAACCCAGAATTGAAAACTGTCAACATGACTATGAACTGCAAATGTGTCAGTAGACTGTAAACATGACTTGCAACCAATGATTGTAAATCGTAAACATGTATGTATGTTAAAAACATGTTCTGAAAATTTGAAATCTATATACATGAAAATAATGACTTGGACGGAAAGCATACACATGATCGAAAAACCATATATATTTCTTGAAAACTGAAACTTGACTTGAAACTATAACACATAAGCATGAACTGAAAATCATACGATACACATGAACTATAACTATGAATCAAATAACATGACTTGGTTGTATGATGTAAATCTAAACATGTCTATAGACTGAAACTTGTAAAAATGACATGAAAGCTAACAACATGGACTGTAGAATTGCAACGTGGTAACATAACCTATGAATACGTAAACATGACACGTGCAAAAACATAACTTGAAAATTGTAAACATGAACTGCAGAATGAAACATAAATTGGGGACTATGCTTATGAATTGTAAACTTGCATAATGTGGATTGAAACATAATAATCATAAACTATCATATGTACTGGTTTTTACATATAATGCTCGTACGAAATTCATTGCCTATTTTAGAATATGTATGGGATCCTAACTAGTACTTCTATGATTAAGACACATAATTGAGAACATAAACTGAAAACTTACAACGGGAAAACGTAATATGAAAATGTGGATCATAAATATGTGACGTGTTAGCGTAAATTGAAGACATAAGCTAAAATCATGTATATATGACTTGGAAAGACATAAGCTAAGAACATGCATACTTATCTCATGAAAACATGATTCATAAGCATATGTATATGAACTGCAACTTGAAAATCGTGAACTATAAACGTGAAATAAAACTTGCGGAGCATAAGACTTACCTTACATATAGAATGGTATCAGAACTTAAAGATAGTATTTAGGCAAGACAATATTACTTTTGTGCTCGAAAAATATTAAGCCAACTAAACTATCATTTGGGCATGATTATATTCCTAAAATATTATTACGTATTCCAGAAATTCACCATTTATATCTAGTTCATTTGTTAAACAATATATTTCTTTGTAATATTCATAATTTTCTTATATTTCATCTCCAATATGGAGGATATATATATATATATATATATAATATATATATATATATATATATATATATATATATATAAGTAACATGACTAAAAAAGACATTTTATGACGGTTCTAAATGGATTTTTATGACAGTTTTTGAACCATTATCTTATGCAGGGTCATAAAAAACCTCGATTTTTTTATGATGGTTGTAAAAACGTCATATAAAGTGTATTTTTATAACGGTTCTTACAAAAAATCGTCATAAAAATCTACATTTTATGACGATTCTTAAAAAACCGTCATAAAAGTCTATTTTTATGATGGTTATTAACATAAAATGTCCATTTTTTACCATGGACCCCACCTAACCACTACATGTGGGCCTACACACCTAGACTCTGGTAACACCCAATGTCCGACCCAATTTAAGCCTACATCATCTACATTGAATTCTATAAATTGATGTAATTGGTATGACTTAAACTCTTGACCTCAATGTTGAAAGTGTAACATAGTTATCACCAAGTTATGATATGTTTATTGTTATCAAATGTAATGAATGTGTGTGTGTGTGTAATGCACCTAAATATCATTAATTATTTTATTATTATTATTGTTATTGTTATTGTTATTGTTGTTATTGTCATCGTCATCGTCATCGTCATCGTCATCGTCATCGTCGTCTTTTGTTATATTTAAAAAATTATGACGGTTTAATGGAAAAACCGTCATAAATTGTTACAGTAAAAAATTGACGGTTATTATAAAAACCGCCATCTTTTTACTAACAAAATATGACGATTAATATAAAAATCGTCATCTTTTGTTATATTAAAATAATTGACAGTTTTATGGAAAAACTCTCGTAAATGTAAAAAGATGACGGTTATTATAAAATTGTCATATTTTTACCAAAATATGACGATTACTATAAAAATCGTCATCTTCTGTTATATTTAAAAAATTATGACGGTTTTATGAAAAACCGTCATAAATGTAAAAAGATGACGGTTATTATAAAACCGTTTTTTTTTTATATTTAAAAAATTATGACGATTTTATAAAAATAATTGTCATAAAACTCAAATAAATAAATGACGGTTATTATAAAAACCGCCTCTTTTTACTAACAAAAAATGACTGTAAATATTTAAAAAACTATGATGGTTTTATGGAAAGTCCATCATAAATGTAAAAAGATGACGGTTATTATAAAACCGTCATCTTTTGTTATATTTAAAAAATTATAACTGTGTTATTAAAAAACGATCATAAAACTCAAAGAAAAGATTACAGTTATTATTAAAAAAACCGTAATCTTTTTACTAATAAAAGATGACGATTAATATAAAAACCGTCATCTTTTGTTATATTTAAAAAATTATGACGATTTTATGAAAAAATCATCATAAAAACAAATAGTAAAAAGATGACGGTTATTATAAAAACCGTCATCTTTTGTTATATTAAAAAAATTATGACGGTTTTATGAAAAAATCATCATAAATACCAAAATAAAAGATGACGGATATTATAAAAATCGTCATCTTTTTTTTTAATGACTTTTTTTGTTAAAACCGTCATAAATTCCGTGTCATTAAAAACAAGTTTTGTAATAGTGTAATTATATGAAAATCAGGAAACTTCTTAAATTATAGAATCGTAATAAATTACAATATTTATTCAACTATTCTCATTATAACAATATTGACAAATTTCTTAATTATAATAATTAAATACCAAATTAATATAAGATAATTTACATAAATAAATTTAGAAATACAATTGATGCTGGCACCGTCAGTATAAATAAAATTTCAAAGTGAGATGCGATAGAATCACCTTGATTTTGGGGGAATAAATGTAGTAGGACTTATATAGCACGTGAATCATCATATAAAGTTAGAAATTGAGAATAGGATAAAGCATTCATACTCAGAATTTCAGATGATAAGCAGCGGCTACAAATAAAACTCAATCAAGCCGGCAAATTGAATCCATCAGGATCTCTCCTCTTTTTAATTTTAACCAATCCAAATATTTTTTTGGATTGATGAAAAGAGATGATTTATAATGAAATATATTTAAAAGAATATAATGGAATCAAAAGTATTGTACCATAATTTTATTTGAAAAAAAAAAAAAAAGTTTCCAAAATATTATTTGGTAAATAAAAATTAAGGAAACCGAATATAACTAAATATGTTTTAAAGATAATTATATTCTTTTAGATTCTAAAAAAAATAAATTTTTTAATATTATTTTTCAAGTGACAAATTCATCTTCATAAATAATTTTTTTTTTAAAGTTAGATTTCATCCCAAGACTTGGGTGGATGTGTTTTAATAATACAGTATATATTTTTATTACATCATCTTCCATTCACTTCCGTCGATCTAAATAATAATTTTTAAATATTTTGAATTGTATTTCATTTCATTCAATTTCATTACATCCATCCAAACGTCGCTTGAATGAACTTAACATGAAGTAAATTATTATAACAAGAGATTCATGGCATTGAATTAGAATTTAAAATCAAACCCACCATCAATTTATGGCATTGGATTTTTCAATTGATGGCCACGAGGAAGGCCATGGTGTGGTGTTTGTAGATCTTGGCCATTAACTGCGTGATCTTAATGAATTGGTACAAGGAAGTATGGCTACTTTTAGACTTTATCTTAGCCTTTATTTTATTAGAATATTATTTTTTATGGGTTCGATTCTTTTTCATATTTGAGTCCCATTTTAAGTCTAAACTGAAATAGCAGTCACTCTCATTAGTTGAGATTATTCATTTAAGACTATTCATATCGTGAGTAGTTTCTAGTTTCTATTAACGTGTGACCATAAATTTTCCATGGCCTAACAACCAGAGTGTGAACTAATTCTTATGCTTACAAAATAAATGCTACATTTTATTTCAAGAAAAGCAACAAAAGCTTTTTCAAAATTGGAAACCTAAAAGTTTAATTGGATCATATGTCACTTAAGAGTTTTTCAACCTCTCAATCTTTATGCTTTTCCCACAAAACCTTATGTGAAATGAAGAAGAAAATTTGTATCATAAAAAAATGAAGAATATATTTATTGAACTCCTTTTCTAAAAATAGTTATAGGTACTTTCAATAGCTTAGCAGTTAGGTAACGTCTGCATGTCACTATTAGACTCTTTTGAATCTGAAATATTAATTTTTAGGTATCAATTAGGAACGTTTATATTAAGTTCACATGACTTTATTATTTATTGTTGGCGAATTATAGTCAGCAATAATATGTCCAAAGAGGAGAATAAGTGAATGACCCTTTCTCAAGTTCTTAATAAATTTTTAGCACCTCATTTTGGTGTTATATTAATATAATAAAAAAAATTCATTGTTGAAAGATCAATACACCTTTTGACCTATAAATTGATTGCAGATTTGAATTTCTACGAATTAATTTATTTAAAGTTCACATGTACCCTTCAGAGTCCCAATAGGCCGCCGAGGCCAGTACAATGGCAGGGAAAATAGCTAATTTGATTGGCTGAATTGTGGGTAGTTGAAGAAAATTTTTACTGTAATGATAACAATGACATGAGCTGACATCATAGGTGGTGAAATATTAAATTTAAAAGCCTATGTAAAAAGGTTGAAGCCCTAAATTAAAGGGATGGTAAAATGGGCAATTAAACACTTTGAGAAAAATCAAGAACCAAGAGCCTAGCCATAGAAAGAGAAAATTGGTCGGTTGTTTGACCATTGAGAGAATTGTAACGCGCTAGTGTAAAACCCGAGGTGTTATAAATTCTTTGTAATCTCACTACCCCACTTGTTTCTCTGGTTGATTTTTCACCCGGAACAGTAATAAAATACCTCATTATTTCTCCTGAGGATGTAAGTGGGAAACCACTCTCCACCGAACCACGTAAATCTCTGTCTCTGTGATTTATCTGTCTGCTTGCTGAGTTTAAATTTGGTTTCCTACTAACCAAACAAATTCACAGCTGAGGGAGGTTTATTCGATGGGTTAATTTCTCATATTGCCCTTCGAACGAAAAATAGTCGTCAAAAGTTGGTGCGGGGATACAATATAAAAAAATAACAAACATACTAAGACAATGGCAGGAGTTGGAAACCATAGAGCTTTGGAGACTTCAACGGCGGAGTGGATTGAAAAGATCGAAGAAAACCTTCGGTTGGAAAAGGGAGAATGCACGAAAAGAAAAAGAGGTGGCCCATGCCTTCATGAAAACCATGATGGAGAAAATTGAAAAATTGGAGAATAAAACAAGAGACCGGGCACAAGCGGGCCCCAGTAGAAGGAGAGAATATATCGCCAGTGGAAAGAGGATAGCCTGTGTAGAAGGGGAGCGAGAATTTGGGAGAAGAAACACTCATAAAGTGAGTTCAGTGGTTGTGACTAGTGCCACATCTATAGAGGAGCACTGGAAGGAATGTGACGATAGGCAAACCCCAGAATCATCTAGTAACAACCTTTGTTTTGAGGAAAGCGATTTAGAACGGTATCCGAAGTAGAGGTGTACAGCTCCTACCATGCTCGGAGAAATGAGTATGAGAAAGCCCTCAGTCAAGGGCATGAGAACACCGAGAGCCACTTGAGGGGCAGGTTTCGGAAGGTGATGAGGAAGTGGAATGAGAGCACGTGAGGGGGTTCCCAAGGCGACCAAGATATGTAGACAACACCCCCTTTCACCAGTAAGGTATTGGGGGTGGAGTTCCCAAGAAGGTTCCTCATACCCACGATGGACATCTACAAGGGTAGTACATACCGTAAGTCTCATGTTGAAAAATTTATCTTGCGAATGGAGATCCAGGGTATGGTCAGAGAGGTGGTCTGTAAGGTGTTCCCACTAACCTTGAGGGGATCAATCAGCTTATAGTTCAGAAATCTGACTCCATGGAGTATTAGTAGCTTTTCACAGCTAAGGAAGTCATTTGTGCGCTGTTTTAAAGGAGCATGCGAACCAAGAAGGCAGTCGGATGATCGGATCATTGAGGACGATGAAGCAACATGATGACGAGCGGGTGAAGAGCTTCATCAACAGATATTACAGCTTGGTATTGGATTTCGGGGCGTAATCTTTAAATGAGCCTTAAGGGTTGGAGGTTGTGGTCTGATAAGTGTGGTTTATACTCACTTATTCATGCATTCTTAGCTTACTAATTTGTTAGTTTCCGTATCATTTTATATATTTTGTAGTTATTTTATGTTTTATTTGTATGAGGCATTAATATATGGATCTTGGGGCATTTATACGTGTTTTGGGACCATACGGACGCATCAGAAGCACACGGGAAGAGCAGAAAAGCGGTAAACACACAATCATGTACACTGCCACGCATCGCAACACGCCCAACGAATCCAGCAATACAAAATCCATAGATTTGGGCACCGCAACGCCTACTTTCTGGCACCCCGACGCCCCACAGCAACCCAGAACACCAATTTTAGGGTTTTTTGATGTATAATGACCCCAAGGCTTTATTATAAATACATAAGTTCGTCCTAAACAAAAGGATGAGGCTAATACACAGCACAAAACATAAAATACTTCATTTTAGAGAGATCGAATGAGGAGGATTGAAGAGCGACCAGAGGAGACGAATGCGGTGACGTCCAAAGACGAAGGGATTTAATTCGGGTTTTATCTTCTTGTTTCTTTCTTAGAACTCTAATGATTTCCATTAGATTCATGACCTTGTTTTTATTATTTTTATCTTTAGTCATGAACTAACTCCTTAATTCTGGAGAATGATGTAACTGATGCTTGAACTTTTGTATTGTTTATCAATTCTGTTATGAAGTTTTATTCAGTTTATTTATATTCTTTTGAGTTTATTGCTTCTTGTTTGCTGGCCACAAATTAAGATGATGCATGTTTAGAATCTATCACTCGGGAGAGGGGATTTTGAATAGATCTATAGAATATGACCTATGAGTTCTATAGAGTTCGGGAGAATATATAGTTCATTTGAAGTCGTTAACATAGACTCACAAGACGTAATGAGTTGTTAATTACTAGATTTTTATAGGGATATCGAAGTCTGTAATTGATAATATTTTCACTGATAATCGGGAGAGGGAGTGAATACGTAAGGATTCTTATAAACAATACAACTGAACAAGTTAATTTGCATGACAAATACATGGGGATAGCTAAGTAAAATCAGACTCTAGAGTCTCTATCGTATTGGTTCCTCTTATATAACTAATTTATATTTTTTATTTAATAAAAAACTTTATTATTTATTTTCTAAATAAAATTAGGATTATCAATTGTAGTATTTAGTGCGAGTTAACGCAATCCCTGTGAGTTTGACACTCTTAACTTATCTTTACTAAAACTTGACACCGTACACTTGTGGTACAATATAAAATATCATGACATGGTCTCACCTTAATATCCAGGAAATACCAGACTATGCCTCGGCCCTGGAGAAGGTATGAGGTTTTTACTATCAAGGAAAATAAGAAGATAGCTCGATGGGGTACTGCCCAGGCAAAGAAGGAACCAAGGTAG
>SKCR01053941.1:0-128833 GCA_019454045.1 Zanthoxylum bungeanum | reverse complement strand
TACCAACAAAATAAAGGGGAAGCAAGTGTGTTTTGTGGCAAAACAAGAGTGCTAGCACACTCCGGGATCATGCCAAGGTGATAAGGGAAGTTAACCCATGAGCCGGGAAGCCATTCGGTGAAGCTTTGGAGCTTCAAACTTGAAGATGTTGGCGAAATTCACTATTCAAAGCAGCCCACTGCCTTGATAAAGTGTGCAGAATTTGATTTTTTGTTGCCCAAATCGTCGCTCAATCGCTCGATGTAAGTATTCTGCACTTCCGTCGTTGTATTCACTTTGATATTCATGCTTGAGTTTTGATCTTGGGACCTTGAAAAAACTCCAACAATGGCATAAGAGCTTAGGTTAAAAGCATGAAAAGTTAGGGATAAAATTTGGGGCAAACTTGATTGTGAGTGAGCATGATAAATGAAATTGGAGGATTTGTATGCTAATTGTGTTTGTATTGATGATTGATTATGTCAATTGAAGAAAAATTGATTGGATCATATTTCCCCCAAATTTTCCTCTTGGCCGAAAATGATATGCATTTAATGTCTTGGGATTTTTGATTTTTGACATTGGATGTGTTGGAATCATTCGGGATGATGATTTAACGTCGATTGCGGAATCAATTAGATTGAATTCGATTTGGACGAAAAATCCCCAAATTGCCAAGTATGTCATGAAACTTTAAATTGGGAAAAAATGAAATTGAGCATGCAATTATGAAATTGGATGATTAAGTATGCTTAAACATGTTTTAATTGATGATTGGTTGGATCAATTTGATTAAATATTGTTTTAGAACAAATTTCCCCAATTTTGAATGTATGTCTTGAAACTTGAAATTGGGGAAAAATGAAAATTGAGCATGCAATTAGAATGGTATGATTAAGTATGCTTAATACATGTTTAATGATGATTGGTTGGATCAATTTGATTAAATATGTTTAGAACAAATTTCCCCAATTTTGAATGTATGCATGAAACTTGAAATTGGGTAAAATGAAATTGAGCATGCAATTATGAAATTGGATGATCAAGTATGCTTATACATGTTTAATTGATGATTGGTGGGATCAATTTGATTAAATTTTGTTTAGAACACAATTTCCCCAATTTTGATGTGTTGGCCGAAATAGAATATGCCCTAAATCTTGGTAATTTTGTTTCGTTGATCATTGGATGACTTGAAACGATTATGTGTATGTTGATTTGATGTCGAATTGGTTTTAATTGGATTGAAACAAATCGGAGATGTAATTAACCTTATTGCCAAGAATAAAGTAAAGCATGTAATGAGTTGTTTTTAATCTTGACGTGTGGGGACATGTGATGATGAAATTGAGTATGATTAATTAGCCTAATTTATGTTTTGGAAATAATAGTTTAGGTGATTAAATCATGACATACACTTTAGGTAATTAAATTGCGAGATTGGATTTGTGTAATTTAATTAATAAGGCTAATTTTGGAAATGAGCTTGAATTGTTGTAAATGGGTTTATTGGGCTTTGTTGTACAAACTTAGGTTTAGGCAAAATTGGTTGGATCCAATTAGGCCCAAAACCGCTACCATAAAGCCCAAATGCGACTTAGACCTTAAAAGTTTAATTGGGCCTAATGGGCCAAGATAATTCTAGGCTTATGGGGTAACTCCCGGATTGGATTTTGGTTATTGGTTTGACACGAATTGACCAAAAGTCCACGTCTTAAGAAAATAATTAAAAGCCCATTAGACTTTAATTAAATTAATATTGGTATTCATCGGGCTTTGAGACCCGAACGATTAAATTTGGAATTTAAGTCGTAAGGTTCGTAAATAAAGTGTAAGATTTAATTTGGAATTAAATAATTGGATTAGTATTAAATACATATTAAATTAGATTTAATTATGTAGTTTAATTTAATCGAGAATTCGTACTTTAAGTACTTATTCGCAAAAATGAGTTTGACTCGAACAAAATCAAATCGTTGTTTGAACATTGGATGATCACTAATAATCAGATTAATTAATTGGATTAGATTGATTGATAACATGCTTGAGTGAATACGTGGTTGCGATGCATGAATAATGTATATCGGATGGATATTAGTCGGGTGGGACAATTTGGAAATTGTAAATTTGATTGATTATAAATTGGACCTGCGTGTCCAGCCTTATCACCTTTATACTCTTTGTATTCTCTTCTCACCTATTCCCCTCAATGTAAATGAGGTTTCTTTAGAAGTGTAGTGTAACGGGTAGAAGTAAATACAAGTGCTAGCTTTGGAGAGAGAAAATGAGAGATTTGATCTAGGATCAATGTAAAGTATCCATCCGCATATCATTATTATTTATTTTCATACTCGCTTTATTATGTATTTAGAATGCATGTTTAAGGGTGTATGATGATGAGACCTTAACAAAGATAATTAAATTGGTAGCCAATTTGCACGCGAAAATCCCTCAATCTATATTAAGCGATTATCCTTCCATTGAATGATTCTTGTTCAAGATCCAATTGGCATTGGTTTGTTGGCCAAAGTCAAGACCTTGTCAATTGGATGTACTTGAATCATGAGGGTTTTGTTCCACATCGGTGTCTTGTCCAAGTTGTGATTTGTTGGCCAAAGTCAAGATCATCTTGTCCAACGACATTGATTACGAACTTTCCTTGTCAATGGGTCCCGCTTAACTGGAATCATTAGGTTGTTGTGCCAAAGCCAAGGCCTAGATGATTCGGAGGTGGAGGATATGGTTAGGAAAAATGTCTTAGATACATTGGCATAAGTAATATGTTTAGGACTGGGATGTCCACCAACCGGATCTGGGAATTGGATTGGATCCAATTGATCTGTGAGATCTACCTGTTAAATAGCATACAGCTTGTTGGCCAAAGTCAAGGTTGTATGTTATTTGACAGGATCCTAGCCCACTAGGAAACACGGTTTCCCGAGTACTCCACAGAGGGTTAGAGGCTCGACGAAAAAATAGTGGGAGGCAAGTATTGAATTTGCAACATTCGTTCAATTACTGCTAAACAAGCTCATTTATATTTCTCGTCACATTAATTAAATGTTAGTGGGACGAATATTAAATTGTTGTTTTAATAAACAGTGGACTGTATTATAGTTGATTATATATAATTGGATATATTAATCAATTATATTTGAATTAATTAATTTCAGTTTACAGTTGATTTTATAATTGGATTATAGTAATCAATGTAATTGAGGTTAATTAATTTGGATTATATTTGATTATATAGTTGGACTATTATAATCATTATAATAAATAGTACCAATAATCGTGATTAATAGTGGACTATTGTAATCAAGATAAATTGAAAAGTTGGATATTTAAAATATAATCTTGGATTAAAATATTTTAAATGATTTTTTTTCAAATTGGGAATAATTTCAAGATGGTCTTGGAATTAATAAGTTATTTTATTTGATAAAATAATGAATTATGCCTAAAGCCCAGAGTTAAGCGAATAAGTGGAATATGAAATTTGGAATTTCATATAATGATAACTTTAGCGCTTAATCCATTAAGCTTGTCGTAGTCGACTCCCTTATTTCTGTAAGAGAATTAGGATTAGGTCTTCTAGGAAGATAATAGGACAAATCCTAAGAAGGAATTGAAGACGAGCAATGCTCTTACTTCAAATATGTTTGTCATAATTATGTTCACAACTAGTATTGAAATTGGATTTTTAAATACTTAGTGTGATACATAAATATGTACTGTTGTGCAGAATCTGTTTTTTGAACAGGATACTGACTTCAGACGAGATTACTCTGCGAATTGAAAACGGGACGATAGTCGCTGTTTTAACCGTAGGTGCCTAACTTTAGGAATTACCATGTGTATGTACTTAAATTATGGAACTGTTAAAAATGTAACTAGTTTGACTAGAAACATTATCTCTATATCGCGTATAACCCGCTGCGGGTGTACCTTTATATTCTAGAACACTAAAGTGTTTTATATATAAAGATGATATTGAGATAAACACATTAGATGTGAATAACAGAATTTATATTTTGAATATAAATAATATCTCAAATATATAACATGACAAATAAATAGATCAACTGATTTGATCAATTAAGAAACTTAATTGTGGCATAGTTGGTCAGGGACACTACTAAACAAGAATCGTATATCCGCACTTTTGAAGAGGGGTACTAGGACTGATTTGATTCTATTCAAATAAAGTCTACGAATCTAGTTTATTAAGCAAAATGCTTAAAACACCTTTACTCGGTAAAAGTGAAAATGCCTCCGATCTGTTAGCCCTAGTTCATAGTGAATCAAGTGGGGCCCGGTGTCTAGCTAGGCTAGAGGTGGATATGAATATTACGTGACCTATACGGATGTGGCATCGCGTAATGGTTGTGTGTTTCTTTTGAAGAACACAAATCGAAAACTTTTATAGTTTCGACACGGACGGAATAAACAAACAGATCGGTTATAGTATTACACCATCACGGTAAGACCGTAATGAAAATACTTAAGCAGTAGTTTCTCGTATACTTGAAAGAGTATAGTATTCTTTCAATAAGGACTCCTCTCGGAACACGTCATTTTGACGGGTGTGTCCGAACAGGATTAACCGAATTTTGTAGACATAATAAGGTTAATCACGAGTCGCTTTGAGCTACCATTTCCTTCAACGGATAAGCTTTAAACAGTGCAAGAACTTATTTGAATAGGTTCCATAATAATCTGTTTGACAGATATCATATTAGATATGAACGGGAAAGAAACGGGTTTCTCATTCCTGACTATTTGGTATGCTTGGCATATGTTTGGATGATACCAAACTAAAACCCAAATATGATAAGTTCCAATTGTAGGTCATCCTAGGGATACCATAAGTATTTACTTATACACCTCACAAGAGAACAATTAGATTGTTGCTCACCATGCGGTTTCCTAAGAGGAATACCGATATGCAGTGGTAAGTGGGAGGATAGTATAACTCGATGAAAATCGGAGTAATACTGTCTAGGCACTGAATCTTAATGGAACTATATAGTTCATCAAGATTGAAACTATACCATTAATCTTCGAATACACGAGAACAAAGGAAGTGATACAAGGTATCGACTCCCTATTATGACAAAGTGTCATGAGTCCGAAATAGATTCCATGTATATCAACCAGTTTGGATACTAGTTGATGTACCACATGGCATTGTGCCTATTGGTACTATATAAGTCTTCAAGGAAGACGTACATGGATGGCAACATTACCAACGTATAAAGCTAGGCTTTTAACGGAAAGGGTATCGTTATCGACATTGTGTTGATTACGATTCAACCTTTTACTTATTGCCACGGTAGATCCATTTGGATAATGCTTGCTGACGCGAGCATAAGTTCTTGGAATTATCATTTTGATGTAATCATAATGGTGTATTTTAATTCAAAAACTAAAATAATTCTTGTGTATTAAGAGGGTTAGTGGGAGCGCACTGACAGTGGCTGTCCTATAAAATAATGATAATACGTCATTTCTTGGAAAAATATTCCCATTAAAATAAATGTCGGGAAAGCTTGGCTTTCGAATAATATCTCCGTGGAACCGTGCATTGAAAAATGTACAAGACCTGGGGTGTATCATATGCTTTGAGCATATGGATTCACAAACAGGACAATCCGAGTGAGTGATAGTCACTGGATTGATGTTAGGAACATCCATTAGTATCTTAGAGAACTAAGAATGCTGTCTTAGTCTATGGAGTAGGAGAACTTGAAGTGACTGGATCACTGTAGCAAGTTTCCTATAACCGATAAAGACGACTAAAAGTCGCAAACGGTACTATACAGTTTGAATAACGGTGCAGTAAGCTGGAAATCTTCCAAGCAAGATACTGTTACCGCATAAACAACAAATGCGGGTTAATGCCCAAGCAGCTGAGGCAGCAATAGAAGTCATTTGGGTCGATACAAATCTAATTAGATTAGATATAGTTCTGTTAGCAGCTGAGTGAGCTAGCATCAGTACAGGCTAAAGAATTAATGGTCTCATCAACGATCCAGATATATACTTCTATATCATCTGATTCGTTCGGATCATACATCGTGGCGATGTGATGATCGTATAAATCGCGTTAAATGATAATCAAACAAACCGCTGACGAAAAACCTTTCCTCAGCAATTTGAGCGAAACGTACATAGTTCGGGTGTAGGACACTGGAGTGACTCGCTACGTGCCAAGTGGGAGATTGTTGGATAATATGACCCATAGCGTCACTATTTGCACAGAACATTGTGTTGTTGTAGCAAATTAACTATGTAATAAGGAAATTGCACTCTCATCATTTGTGATTAGATCACCATAGATATATAAATGAAAGAGAGGTCCCTATGATTAGTTCTGGATTGAGATGATATGAGACAGTATCAGTCCACGAAGGATTAATCATTAAATATCCCTAGTCGTAGTATTATCGAGACTGGACATCGATAATGCGGAATAGGCTAGTATTGCACTTGTGTGCGTTGTGAGGGCACAACGGCATAGTTCTCATATATATAAGTATTGGATACTTATGCAAGTGCGATATGAGGTCGTGTTTCACCGATGGTACGGGAAACAGCTTCGCTCTGGATAGACCCTTCGGAATCCCATTGGTATTATGACTATGTGTCTATGGGAGGCCGAAATCAAGGTAGGTGTGTATAGTCTTAACCTGAGACTTGCATCACTAATACTTACGATAATGATAAACTTTGGTTTTGGTGGTAGGGGGCTTTGACGGTTCTGTGTACACCACTTCTGGGTTTATCAGAGAGTCGTCGTAGAGTATTGGGTGTGAGATGTCAAGACGGAAGTGTCACTTCAGTCATATTGGAGATGATGTCACGCAGGATACGGTACTAGTGCTCTTGAGTGTTGCGCAACCAATCGGGATATTGTGACCAGGTCATGTATATCCGATTATAGAGACTATGTTACCAGACATCCGATATGTGCTTCGGACGGGGTAGACACTTATCCAGCCCCAGCCCTAGCACGTGATTATCCGATACTGGACCGATACGCACAATACTACGTATACTACGCTTGATATAGATCCTTATTCCTGTAAGGATGTTTCCGGAGAATTGGATAGACATGGTGCTTTGCTAGAAGCCAACATTGTCTTGTAAATCGGTAAAACGTAGTACGAGGTGCTTACGTTTCGGATAGTCCGACGACCGATTTAATACCGACATATCCGGGATCTCATGGGTCGCTTCCCAAAGATTCACCGATGACGTATGACTCGCACTTATATTAATCTGGGATTAATTAGATGAGAGAGAAATTAATCTGGGATTAATTGCGGAGATATTTATCTAGGATAAAATAACGATTAAAGAGAGAGAAATATTAATTTGGAATTAATCGAGGAATTAATATATTTGATATATTAATCGAAATTGGATTTCGACGCGGAATTAAAATTAGATTTTAATTCGGGCGAACGAATTAATTTAGAATTAATTCGTTAGCGACGTGAAATAGTGATTTCGCTTGCGTAATCATTAATTACGACGCAACGGAAAATTCATTAATTTGGAATTAGCGAACCCGAGCGCATTCGTATTTAGAATTCGAGTGCGGCACGTCAAATCAAGCGTCAAATCACTAGTCGCATCTAGCGTCACATCAAGCGTCAAATCATGTCACTTTGAGTGATGTGACAATGGTGGATTGATTGATGTTGTTTGAAAAAGTGATGTGATGTGACTTGTTGATTGAAAGTGATGTGTGTTGTTGACATAAAGCAAATTGCTTTGAAATGAATTTCAAATGAAATTCATTTGGTATTTGATACAAAAAGGCAAGTCAAAACCGAAATTAATAAGACACAACACTTTTCATTTTCCCTCCTCTCTCTCTCTTCTTCTCCTCTCCCATCTTCACGGTTTTGTTGCTCTTTCTTGGCGTGGACTGCCGAATCTTACCAACAAAATAAAGGGGAAGCAAGTGTGTTTTGTGGCAAAACAAGAGTGCTAGCACACTCCGGGATCATGCCAAGGTGATAAGGGAAGTTAACCCATGAGCCGGGAAAGCCATTCGGTGAAGCTTGGAGCTTCAAAACTTGAAGATGTTGGGCGAAATTCACTATTCACAGCAGCCCACTGCCTTTATAAAGTGTGCAGAATTTGATTTTTTGTTGCCCAAATCGTCGCTCAACCGCTCGATGTAAGTATTCCGCACTTCCGTCGTTGTATTCACTTGATATTCATGCTTGAGTTTTGATCTTGGGACCTTGAAAAAACTCCAACAAAATCGGTATAAACGTAGTACGAGGTACTTACATGTTCGGATAGTCCGACGACCGTATTTACTGCCAACATATCCGGGGATCTCATGGGTCGCTTCCCGAAGATTCACCGATGTCGTATGACTCGCACTTTATTAATCTGTGATTAATTTGATGAGAGAGAAAATTAATCTGGGATTAATTACGGAGATATTTTATCTGGGATAAAATATTAATAAATAGAGAGAACGATTAATTGGAATTAATCGATAAAAAAAATATATTCGATATATATGATACGAAATTAGATTTCGATGCGGAATTGAAATTGGATTTTAATTCGGGCGAACGAGTTAATTTAGAATTAATTCGTTAGCAACGTGAATGGTGATTTCACTAGGCATAATCATTTAATTACGTCGCAACGGAAAATTCATTAATTTGGAATTAGCAAACCCAAGCCCGAGTGTGTTTGCGAGTGCATTCACATTTCGAATTCGAGTACGGCACGCAAGTCACATCAAGCTTCAAATCGCTAGTCACTTTGAGTGATGTGACAATTTAGTGGTTGATGTGTTAGTTGAAAAGCATTTATTGCTTTTTGACTTTTTACTTTTTGAAATTAAAAAGTGGTAAATGTTTACTTATTTTGGAAATATATAAACCTAATACACTTTTTATTTTCTCTCTCTCTCTGCATACGGTTTCAAGGAAACCTTTCTTCCCTCATTTTTTCTCTCGGCTTTGAGCCGTTTTTCTTCTTCTTCTTCAAGATGTTGGCTTGGCCGTGAGAAGCAAGGAAGAAGATAAGGTGCTAGCACACAAATGGGTTAATACAAAGGTGATAGGGCAGTGAACATATGAGCATGGAATCATTTTTGAAGCTTGAATCTTGGAGCTTCAATGGAAGCCATCAATGGCCGAATCTTGGAGGCTTCAAGGAGACCAAAACCGAGCAGTCTACTACAAGGAGAAGCCACTGTCGTGACCTTTGAGGGAGCTTGAAGGCTTGTGTTCTTCGCGTCGCAAGATCCGTTCATTGTGATATATTCCACACCTCATTTGATGTGTATTCACTTGTTTCATTGCTTCATTTCATGATCTTGGGACCTTATAAGAAACCAATAATGGTATCTTGAGCTTATATCAAGCATGAAATTTTTAGGGTTTAAAATTGGCAAAGGGCAAAATCAATTTGAGCATGATTTGGTTAAATAAATTGATTGATTAAGTATGCTTGGATGGTTATTAATTGAAGTTGTGCATGATCAATTTCATGAAATTTGATTGGATCAGTTTTCCCCAATTTTGAAGGCTTGGCCGAAAATATTAGAGCCCTAATGTCTTGGTAATTTTGTTTTTTGATCATTGGATGACTTAAAACAATTAGGTAAAGTTGATTTGAGGTTTAATTGGATTAAATTTTGAATTGGACAATTTTTCCCCAAATTAGTGGCTTGGCCGAATTCTAAGGGATATAAAATTCATGGTGAATTTTTGATTTTAATTCATTGGATGAGTTGAATTGATTTGGGAAATGATAATTATGGATTCAATTGGATTGAAACCGAATCGGATTGTAAAACCCTAATTACCGAGACACTTGAAGCATGTAATGGGTTTGATTTTGATTAAATTGTGTTGGACACTATTTAATGTTAAAGTGCATGATTAATTAGGCTAATTGATGTTTTAGAAATGTTAATTGGATGATTAATTGTGTATTACACTTAGGTTAATTAATTATGGAATTTGGAATTTTTATAAGTTAATTAATTGGGTTTTAAATTGGATTTGGGCCTTAAAGGTTGTAATTGGGCTTTTGGGCTTGGTTGTACCAAGTTAGGTTTAGGCCAATTTGTGTTGGATCCAATTGGGCCCAAAACCACATCCATAAAGTCCAATTATGACTAAATGGACCTTAACTTTAATTGGGCCTAATGGGCCTAAATTGGTTTCTTGGCATATAAAGGGTGATTCCTTTAAATGGGCTTTAGTCTTTGGGTTTGACCCGAGTTGACCAAAAGTCCATGCCTTAAAGAAATTAATTAAAAGGCCATTGGACTTTAATTAAATTAAACATTGGATGTTAATCGGGCTTTGAGACCCGTAACGGTTAAATTTGGAATTTAAGTCATAAAGGTTTATTTATAAAGTGTAGTATTTAATTTGGAATTAAATAGAGAATTAGTATTAAATACATATTAAATTGGATTTAATGTTGTAGTTTAATTTAATTCAAGAATTTATACTTTGAGTACTTATTCGCAAAACGAGTTTGACTCGACTAATATCAAATCGTTGTTTGAACATTGGATGATCACTAATTATCAGATTAATTAATTTGATTAGATTGATTGATAACATGCTTGTGTGAATACATGGTTGCGATGCATGAATAATATAATCGGATGGATATTAGAAGGGTGGGGCAATTTTAGAAATTATTGTAATAAATTTGATTTATTAATTGGACCTGCGTGTCCAGCCTTATCTCTTATGACTCCTTCTATTCTCTTATCACCTATTCCCCTCAATGTAAATGAGGTTTCTTTAGAAGTGTAGGTAACGGGTAGAAGCAATACTTGTGCTGGCTGGAGAGAGAAAGAGAGAGATTTGATCTAGGATCAATGTGTAAAATATTCATCCGCATATCATTATTATTTTATTCATATGTGCTTTATTATGTGTTTAGAATGCATATTTAAGGGTGTATGATGATGAGACCTTAACAAAGATAATAATTTGGTTGCCAATTTGCACGCGAAAAACCCTCGTAAAATATTAAGCGTTTTCCTTCCATTGAGTGATTCTTACTCAAGATCCGAGACTGGCATTGACTTGTTGGCCAAAGTCAAGGCCTTTGTCCATCGAGGAAGTGTTTGAATCACGAAGGTTTTGTTCCATATCAGTGTCTTTTCCAAGTTGTGGTTTGTTGGCCAAAGTCAAGACCACTTCTTGTCCATCGACATTGATTACGAAGCTTTTCATGGTCAATGGGTCGCGCTTGACTGGGATAACTAAGTTTGTTGTGCCAAAGCCAAGGCTTAGTTGATTCAGAAGAAAAAGGTTAGGTAATACATTAGATGTATTGGCATATATAAGATATATGTTTCGGACTTGGATGTCCCCCTACTGGATCTAGGAATTGGATTGGATCCAATTGATCTTAGAGATCTACCTAGTTAATTATCATACAATTTGTTGACCAAAGTCAAGATTGTGTTATATTTAACGGGATCCTAGCCCACTAGGAAACACGGTTTCCCGAGTACTCGACAGAGGGTTAGAGGCTCGTCGAAAAATAGTGGGAGGCAAGAATTGAATTTGCAATATTCGTTTAATTACTTGTCACTCGCGCTCAATCACAAATTATTTCGTCGTTAAATTAAATGTTAGTTGGACTAATATTTACATTGTTGTTTTAATAAAACAGTTGGACTGTATTATAGTTGATTATATAATTGGATTATAGTAATCAATATATTTGAATTAATTAATTTCAATATATAGTTTATTTTATAGTTGGACTATAGTAATCAATATAATTGGGGTTAATTAATCTAAATTATATTTGATCATATAGTTGGACTATAATAATCATTATAATAAATAGTACCACAAATCGTTGATTAAATAGTTGGACTATTAGAATCAAGATAAATGAAAGATTAATGTTTAAAACATAATCCTGGTTGAAAATGTATTTAAACGACAATAATTTTTCAAATTGGGAATTATTTCAGGATGGTCCTAGAAAAATAATAAGTTATTTTATTTGATAAAATAATATATTAAGCCTAAGCCCGGAGTTAAGAATAGTAGAGTATAATCTTTGGAAGATTTATGTAATGATAACTTAAGTGCTTAATCCATTAAGCTTGTCGCAGTAGACTCCTTAATTTCTGAATCAGAACTAAGGATTAGATCCTTAAAAGTATGATGACGAAATTGAAGGATATTCATAAATCTATGTTTAGATTTTAGAAGTACTAAAATTGCAATTGATAACTCGGGAGAGTTATGACTATTCTCAAGGAGACAAAGTCAAACTTTACAATAAGGCAAGTATCACAAGTCGCACTTTACTTCGATATTATAGAAGGCCAAGGCTTAGCCAAACGCTTCTGGAGTGTTGAAAAGGGCAAAGGTAAAATCATCATAATCTTCTAGGAAGAGATAAATGACATATCCCAAAATGTCTGCCTAAATGTAGCAAACGGGATCACGGAAGCATGACTGCCATTTGGACAAAGCAGACATGAAGGAATAGAAGACGAGCAAGGCTCTGACTTCAAATGTGATTGTCATAAATATATTCATTACTAGTATTTAAAATTGGATTTTAGATACTTAGTGTGATATATATATATATATATATATATATATATATATTATATAATATATATATATATATATATATATATATATATATATATATATATATATATATATTGATGTTCAGAATCTGTTTTGAACAGGATACTGACTTCTTTAGAGATTAATCTGCGTAATGGAAATGGGATGAAAGTCGCTTTGGAAACTGTTATATTTTAACTAGTTTGACTAGATACATTATCTCTATATCAGTGTTTAACCCGCTGCGGGTGAACCTTTATATTCTAGAACACTAAAGTGTTTTATTATATAAAGATGATATTGAGACAAACGCATTAGATGTAAATAACAGCATTTATATTTTGAATATAAATAAATCTCAAACATATAACATGACAAAACAAATAGCTCGAACTGATTTGATCAGATGAAACTTAGTTGTGGCATTGTTGTCTAGGACACAATCAAACAAGACTCGTACATCCACACTTTCGAAGAGTGGGTACAATGACTGATTTGATTCCATTCAAATAAAGTCTACGAATCTAGTTTGTTGGGCAAAGTGCCTAAAACACTATTTACTTGGTAAAAGTACAAATGACATCGACCTGTTAGCCCTAGTTCATAGTGAAGTAAGTGGGCCCATGTCTAGCTAGGCATGGATATGAATATTTCGTGACCTTTACAGATGTGGCATCGCGTTATGGTTATGTGTCTCTTTTAGAACATAAATCGGAAACTTTTACAGTTTCGGCACGAAATAGACAAACAGATTGGCTGAAGTATAAACGACATGGTAAGACCGTAATGGAAAATACTTAAGCAATAAGTTTCTAATATACTTGAAAGAGTATAGTATTCTTTCAATGAAGACTCCTCCCGGAACACGTCAATTTGACGATGTGTCCGAACTGAGTGACCGAATTTTGTTAGACATGATAAGGTTAATCATGAGTCGCTCTGAGCTACCATTTCCTTCAACGGATAAGCATAAATAGTGCAGAACTTATTTTGAATAAGGTTCCATAATAATTTGTTTGACATATTTCATATTAGATATGAACAGGAAAGAAACTGGGTTTCTCAATCCTGAATATTTGGGATGCTAGGCATATGTTTGGATGATACCAAACTAAAACTCAAATTGGATAAGTGCCAATTGTAGGATATCCTAGGGCTACCATAAGTATTGTACTTATACATCTCACCAGAGAACAATTAGATTGTTGCTCGCCATGTGGTTTTCCTGAGAGAAATACCTATATGCAGTGGTAAGTGGGAGGATAGTAAAACTCGATGAAAATCAGAGTAATACTGTCCAGGCACCGATTTCTAATAGAACACAAATAGTTCATCAGGGATGAAACTATTACCAATAATCTTCGAATTCAGAAGAACATCGTAGATCGGAGAGAGTCAGAAAATAACCTGGGGTATGGGTTTCTGATGTCACCTCATAAAGATGTCTACCTTATTAAGGAATACCAATTGACTATGTATGAGGAAGTGATACAAGGTATCGACTCCCTATTATGGCAAAGTGCCATAATGTCCGAAATGGATTCCTTGTATATCAACTAAGTTTGGATACTAGTTGACGTACCCCAAGGCATTGTGCCTATTGGTACTATATAAGTCTTCAAGGAAGACATACATGGATGGCAACATACCATCGTACTAAGCTAGGCTTGTAGCGAAAAGGTAGAGTTATCAACATTGTGTTGATTATGACGAAACCTTTTACCTGTTGTCATGGTAAATCCGTTTGGATAATGCTTGATGATGCTGCATGTTTCATTTATGAAATGTGACAGCTGAATGCCAAAACCGCTTTCCTTAACGGAAATCTTTCAGAGGATGTTTACCTCATCCTGTTGGTTTTGTCGTAACATAACAAGCAAACTAGGTTTGCAGGTGAAGCAAGCATAGGTTCTTGGAATTATCGTTTTGATGTAATCATAATGGTGTATGATTTAATTCAAAACGAAAATGATTATTGTGCATATAAGGAGGTTAGTGGGAGCGCACTGACAGTGAGTGTCCTGAGTAATAATAATAATACATATCATTTCTTGGAAATGAAATTCTCATAATATTATCGGTGAAAGCTTGACTTTCATGATAACGACTACAAGTCGTGACAAAAGTACTATAAAGTTTGCATAACGAAATAGTAAGCTGGAAATCTTCCTAGCAAGATACTGTTACCGAATAAACAATAAATGCGGGTTATTGCTGCTGCTGAGGCAGTAATAGAAGCCATTTGGGTCGATAATAAATCTAATTAGATTAGATATAGTTCTGTTAGCAACTGAGCTAGGCGTCAGCACAGGCTAAAGAATTAATGGTCTCATCAATGATCCAGATACATACTTCGATATTCATCTGATTCGTTCGGATCATACATCGTGACGATGTGATGATCGAATAAATCGCATCAGATGATAATCATACAAATCCACTAACGAAAGCATTTTCTCAGTAGTTTGAGCCAACCGTACATAGTTCGGGTGTAAGACACTCGAATGACTGGCTATAGGCCAAGTGGGAGGTTGTTGGATAATTATGACCCATAGCGTCACTATTTGTACAGATCACAGTATTGTTGTACAAATTAACTATGTGACAAAGGAGATTCCTCTCTTATCATTTGTGATTAGATCACCAAGATATATAAATGATATGAGGTCCTTATGATTTGTTCCTGGATTGAGAATGATATGAGACAGTATCAGTCCACGAAGGTTAAATCATTAAATATCCCTAGTCAGAGTATTATCGAGATTGGACATCGATAAATACGTAAAAGACTAGTATTACACTTGTGCGCGTTGTGAGGACACAACGGTATAGTTCTCATATATTTGGGTATAGGATACTCATGCAAGTGCAATAGGAGATTGTGTTTTACCGATGGTACGGGAAACAGCTTCGCTCTAGATAGACCCTATAGAATCCCATTGGTAGTATGACTATGTGTCCATGGGAGTCCGCAATCAGGGTAGGTGTATTTGGTCTTAACCTGAGACTTGCACCGCTAATACTTACGACAATCAATATACTATGGTTGCAGTCGTCCAGGCTTTAACCGGTTCTGTATACGCCAATTCTGGGAATATTGAGAATCATAGTGTGTTGGGTGTGATGTCAAGACGGAAGTATCACTCCAGTCATATGGAGATGATGATCACGTAGGATACGGAACTTGTTCTCTTATATGCTCGAGCTATCGGGATATTATGACTAGGTCATGTTTATCCGATTATAGAGACTAGTTACCAGACATCCGATATGTGCTTCGTACGGGGCAGACACAATTCCAGCCCCAGGCCTAGCACGTGGTCATCCGTTGCTGGATCAAAATACGTAATACTACGGTATACTACGCTTGATATAGATCACATATTCCTGTAAGGGTATTTTTGGAGAATTGGGTAGGCATGACGCTTTGCTAGAGGCCAACCTTGTCTCGTAAATCGGTATAAATGTAGTACGAGGTATTTACATGTTCAGATAGTCTGACGACCGTATTTACTGCCAACATATCCGGGGATCTCGTGGGTCGCTTCCCGAATATTCACCAATGACGTATGACTCGCACTTTATTAATCTGGGATTAATTTGATGAGAGAGAAAATTAATTTGGGATTAATTACGGAGATATTTTATCTGGGATAAAATATTAATTAAAGAGAGAGAACGATTAATTTGAAATTAATCGATAAAATAATATATTCGATATATATGATACGAAATTGGATTTCGACGCGGAATTGAAATTGGATTTTAATTCGGGAGAACGAGTTAATTTAGAATTAATTCGTTAGCGACGTAAATAGTGATTTCGCTAGGCATAATCATTTAATTACGTCGCAACGGAAAATTCGTTAATTTGGAATTAGCAAACCCGAGCCTGAGTGTGTTGCGAGCGCATTCGCATTTCGAATTCGAGTATGACACGTAAGTCACATCAAGCGTCAAATCGCTAGTCACATCAAGCATCTAATCACATGTCACTTTGAGTGATGTGACAATTGAGTGATTGATGTGTTAGTTGAAAAGCATTTATTGTTTTTTACTTTTGCTTTTTGACTTTTTACTTTTTGAAATTAAAAAGTGGTAAATGTTTATTAATTTTGGAAATATATAAACCTAATACACTTTTTATTTTCTCTCCCTCTCTCTGCATACGGTTTCAAGGAAACCTTTCTTCCCTCCCTTTTCTCTATCGGCTTTGAGCCGTTTTTCTTCTTCTTCTTCAAGATGTTGGCTGGCCATGAGAAGCAAGGAAGAAGACAAGGTGCTAGCACACAAATGGGTTAATACAAAGGTGATAGGGCAGTGAACACATGAGCATGAAATCATTTTTGGAGCTTGAAGCTTGGAGCTTCAATGGAGGTCATCAATGGCCAATCTTGGAGGCTTCAAGGAGACCAAAACCGAGCAGTCCACTGCAAGGAGAAGCCACTACAGTGACCTTTGAGGGAGCTTGAAGACTTGTGTTCTTCGCGTCGCAAGATCCGTTCATTGTGAGTATACTCCGCACCTCATTTGATGTGTATTCACTTGTTTCATTGCTTGATTTCATGATCTTGGGACCTTATAAGAAACCAACAGAATCGTATATCCACACTTTCGAAGAATGGGTACTAGGACTGATTTGATTATATTCAAATAAAGTCTACGAATCTAGTTTATTAGGTAAAGTACCTAAAACACTGTTTACTTAGTAAAAGTGCTAATGCCACCGATCTGTTAACCCTAGTTCATAGTGAAGCAAGTGGGCCCATGTCTAGCTAGGCTAGATATGGACATGAATATTTCGTGACCTTTACGGATGTGGCATCTCGTTATGGTTATGTGTTTCTTTTGAAGAACACAAATCGTAAACTTTTAAAGTTTCGACACGAAATAGACAAATAGATCGGCTGAAGTATTAAACGTCACGGTAAGACCGTAATGGAAAATATTTAAGCAATAAGTTTCTAATATACTTGAAATAGTATAGTATTTTTTCAATGAGGATTCCTCACGGAACACGTCAATTTGACGAGTCCGAACTGACTAACCGAATTTTGTTAGACATGATAAGGTTAATCATGAGTCGCTCTGAGCTACCATTTCCTTCAACGGATAAGCATTAACAGTGCAGAACTTATTTAGAATAAGGTTCCATTAAAAGCTGTTTGACAGATTTCATATTAGATATGAACGGGAAAGAAACCGGGTCTCACATTCCTATATATTTGGGTATGCTAGGCATATGTTTGGATGATACCAAAGTAAAACCCAAATTGGATTAGTGCCAATTGTAGGTTATCCTAGGGATACCATAAGTATTGTACTTATACAACTCACTAAGAGAACAATGTAATTGTTGCTCGCCATACGGTTTTCCTAAGAGAAATACCTAGATGCAGTGGTCAGTGGGAGGATAATAAAACTCGATGAAAATCATAGTAATACTGTTCTAGGCACCGAGTCCTTAATGGAACACAAATAGTTCATCAAGGATGAACCTATTCCATAATCTTCGAATACACAAGAACAGCGTATATCGGAGAGAGTCAGAAAACAACCTGGGGTATGGGTTTCTGATCTCACCTCATAAAGATGTCTATCTTATTAAGGAATACCAACTGACTACGTATGAGGAAGTGATACAAGGTATCGACTCCCTATTATGGTAAAATACCATATGAATCCGAAATGGATTCCATGTATACCAACTATGTTTGGATACTAGCTGTACCACAAGGTATTGTGCCTACTGGTACTATATAAGTCTTCAAGGAAGACGTACATAGAGGGCAACATACCAACGTATAAAGCTAGGCTTTTAGTGGAAATGTATCGTTACCAACATTATGTTGATTACGATTCAACATTTTACCTGTTGCCACGGTAAATCCATTTGGATAATACTTGCTAAAGCTGCATGTTTCATTTATGAAATATGACAGCTTAACGAAAATCGCTTTCCTTAAAAAGAAACCTTTTGAGGATGTTTATAACTTCCTGTCGGTTTTATCGTACCAAAACTAGCAAATAAGGTTTACAGGTTATTCGATCCATGTTTGGATTGAAGCAAGCATTGAGTTCTTGGAATTACCGTTTTTATGTAATCATAATGGTGTATGATTTGATTCAAAATGAATATGATTCTTGTGTATATATGGAGGTTAGTGGGAGCACATTGACAGTGTCTGTCTTATAAATAATGATAATATATCATTTCTTGGAAATGATATTCCCATAAAAATACAATCGGTAAAAGCTAGGCTTTCGAGAAAACTCTCCGAGAAATCGTACATTGAAAAATGTACGCGACCTGGTGTCTCATTTGCTTTAAGCATATGGATTCACAAACAGGCCAATCCAACTGATAGTCATTAGATTGATGTTAAGAACATCCATTAGTATCTTAGAGAAGTAAGGATGATGTCTTAAACTATGGAGAAGGAGAACTTGAAAGTGACTAGGATCACTGTAGCAAGTTTCCTAACTGATAAAAATGACTATAAGTTGCTAAACGGTACTATACAATTTGAATAACAGAACAGTGAGCTGGAAATCTTCCAAGCAAGATACTGTTATCGAATAAACAACAAATGCGGGTTATTGCTGCAGCTGAGGCGGAAATAGAAGCCATTTGGATCGATAACAAATCTAATTAGATTAGATATAGTTCTGTTAGCAGCTGAGCTAGGCGTCAGCACAAGCTAAAGAATTAATGGTCTTATCAACGATCCAGATACATACTTCGATATTCATCTGATTCGTTTGGATCATACATCGTGGTGATGTGATGATCGAATAAATCACATTATATGATAATCATGCAAATCCGCTGACGAAAACCTTTCCTCAGTAATTTGAGCAAACCGTACATAGTTCGAGTATAAAACACTCGAGTGACTGGCTATAGGCCAAGTGGGAGATTGTTGGACAGTTATGACCCATAGCGTCACTATTTATACAGATCATGGTGTTGTTGTACAAATTAACTATGTGACAAAGGAGATTGCACTATTATCATTTGTGATTAGATCACCTAGATGTATAAATGATGAGTGGTCCATATGATTGTTCCTGGACGGAGAATGATATGAGACAGTATCAGTCCATGAAAGATAAATCATTAAATATCCCTAGTCAGAGTATTATCGAGATAGGACATCGATAAATACGTAAAAGACTAGTATTACACTTGTGCGCGTTATGAGGGCATAACGATATAGTTCTCATATATTTGGGTATATGATACTCATGCAAGTGTAATAGGAGGTTGTGTTTTCCCGATGGTACAGGAAACAGCTTCGCTCTGGATAGACCCCATCGGAATTCCATTGGTAATATGACTATGTTGTCTATGGAAATCCGAAATCAGGGTATGTGTATTTGGTCTTAACCTGAGACTTGCACGCTAATACTTATGACAATCAATACACTTTGGTTGCGATCGTCCAGGGCTTTAACAGGTTTCTGTGTATGCTAGTGCTGGGTATATTGAGAATCGTAGTGTGTTGGGTGTGATGTCAAGACAGAAGTATCACTCCAGTCATAGTGGAGATGATGGTCACGTAAGATACGGGACTGGTTCTCTTAAATACTGCAGTTATTGGGATAAAATGACAAGGTCAGGTTTATCCGATTATAGAGACTAGTCACCAGACATCCGACATGTGCTTCGTACGGGGCAGACACAATTCCAGCCCCAGGCCTAGCACGTGATCATCCGATACTGGACAGAAATACGCAATACTACGTATACTACACCTGATACAGATCCTTTATTCCTGTAAGGATATTTCCGGAGAATTGGGTAGGCATGACGCTTTGCTAGAGGCCAACCTTGTCTTGTAAATCGGTAAAACGTAGTACGAGGTACTTACGTGTTCGGATAACGATGACCGTATTTACTACCAACATATCTGGGGATCTCATGGGTCACTTCCCAAAGATTCACCGATGACGTATGACTCACACTTTAATTACTCTGGGATTAATTAGAAGAGGGAGAAAATTAATCTGGGATTAATTACGGAGATATTTTATCTGGGATAAAATATCATTTAAAGAGAGATAACGATTATTTTGGAATTAATCGGTAAATTAATATATTCGATATATCAAACGAAATTGGATTTCGACTCGGAATTAAAATTAGATTTTAATTCGGGTGAACGAGTTAATTGAGAATTAATTCGTTAGCGACGTGAATAGTAATTATGCTTGGCATGATTTTTTAATTAAATTAGATTTAATTACGACGTAACGGAAAAATTGTTAATTTGGAATTAACGAACCCGAGCCCGAGATTATTTGCGAGCGCATTCGCATTTCGAATTCGAGTGTGGTACTCAAGTCAAATCAAGCGCCAAATCATTATTCGCATCAAGCGTCAAATCGCTAGTCGTTTCAAGCGTCAAATCGCTAGTCGTTTCAAGCCTCAACTTGATGGATGTGACTTGACAACTAGATTGATTTAGTGATATGACAACATGTCACTTGATGGATGTGACTTGATGTGAATAGTGATGGATGGGTTGTTGGCTTTTAGGTTTGACTTTTTAAAAGCCAAAATTTGGTATATGTTTGAAAAACAATTACCAAAAAACCCAAACACATTTTTATCTCTCTCTTCCTCCAATCTTTTCTCTCTTTTCTCTCTATCTCACGCCCAAATGGGCTTTTCTTGTTCAGTTTACTGCCAAAACCGTGAGCAGTGAGGGGAGAAAGTGTTGGACAATTATGACCCATAGCGTCACTATTTGTACAGATCATTGTGTTGTTGTACAAATTAACTATGTGACAAAGGAAATTGCACTCTTATCATTTTGTGATTAGATCACCAAGATGTATAAATGATGAGAGGTCATTATGATTTGTTCCTTGATTGAGAATGATATGAGACAATATCAGTCAACGAAGGATAAATCATTAAATATCCCTAGTCAGAGTATTATCGAGATTGGACATCGATAAATACGTAAAAGACTAGTATCGTACTTGTGCGTGTTGTGAGGGCACAACGGCGTAGTTCTCATATACTTAAGTATTGGATACTTATGCAAGTGGGTAGGTAGGAGGTGTGTTTCACCGACGGTACGGGAAACAACTTCGCTCTGGATAGACCCCTCGGAATCCCATTGGTAGTTTGACTATGTGTCTATGGGAGTCCGACATCAGGGTAGGTGTATTTGGTCTTAACCTGAGACTTGCACCGCTAATGCTTACGACAATCAATATACTTTTGTTGAGGTCGTCTAGGGCTTTAACCGGTTCTGTGTACGCCTATACTAGTTATATTGAGAATCGTAGAGTATTGGGTGTGATGTCAAGACGGAAGTATCACTCTAGTCATAGTGGAGATGATGTCACGTAGGATACTGTATTAGTACTCTTAAGTGCTGCGTGGCCATCGGGATATTATGACTAGGTAATGTATATCCGATTATAGAGACTAGTTATCAGACATCCGACATGTGCTTCGTACGGGGCAGACACAACTCCAGCCCCAGGCCTAGCACGTGACAGTCCGATACTGGATCGAAATACGCAATACTACGATATACTACGCTTGATATATATCACATATTCCTGTAAGAATATTTCCGGAGAATTGGGTAGGCATGGCGCTTTGCTAGAAGCCAACCTTGTCTTGTGAATCGGTAAAACGTAGTACTTGGTACGTACGTGTTCGGATAGTCCGACGACCCGATTTACTGCCAATATATCCGGGGATCTCTTGGGTCGCGTCCGAATGATACACCGATGAAGTATGACTCGCACTTTGATTAATCTGGGATTAATTCGATGAGAGAGAAAATTAATCTAGGATTAATTTCGGAGATATTTTATCTAGGATAAAATATCAATAAAAGAGAGATAACGATTAATTTGGAATTAATCGGTAAATTAATATATTTGATATATTAAATGAAATTGGATTTCGACGCGGAATTAAAATTGGATTTTAATTCGGGCGAATGAATTAATTGGAATTAATTCGTTAGCGACGTGAATAGTGAATTCGCTAGCGTAATCATTTAATTACGACGCAACGGATAAATCGTTAATTTGGAATTAACGAACCCGAGCCCGAGTGTGATTGCGAGCGCATTCGTATTTTGAATTCGAGTGCGGCACGCAAGTCACATCAAGCGTCAAGTCATTCATCACATCAAAGCGTCAAGTCATTCGTCACATCAAAGCGTCAAATCAAACATCACTTTGAGTGATGTGACATTTGATTGATGTGAGTGATTGATTGATTGAAAGACATGTCACTTTAATAAAGTGACTATGAATAGTTGATGTGAGTGTGTGTGATTGTTGATAGCTTTAATGGTTTGACTTTAAAGCCAAATTCAAATGAAATGAATATGAAATTAATATGTGTGTATATAACACACTTTCATCAACCAAAAACATATCTCCCTCTCTCTTTCTCTTCCCACATTCACGCCCAAGAGGGCAGTTCACTGCCTGAAAATGGCGTGAACAATGGTGGCCATTTGAGGGTTTTGTGGCAAGACCCAAGTGCTAGCACACTCCCGAGAGACATACGAAGGTGTTAAGGACACTTACCCTTGAGCCGGGAATCGTTCGATGAAGATTCAGAGCTCAAATTCAAGACTCAAAACTGAAAACAGTGAGCAGTGGACTGCACACTTTGGGCGTGAGCTTTGGAGGCCAAAATTGGTTTTGTTCGTCTTCAATCGTCTCAACCGATCGATGTGAGTATTCCGCAACTCCTTTGAGATGTATTCAACACTTTATCATGCTTGTTTAATGATCTTGGGACCTAGATAATCACCAACAATGGCATCAAGAGCGTAGGTGCAAGCATGAAATTTTAGGGCTTAAAAATTTGGGTAAATTTGTTTTGAGCATGATTTAAATGAATTGAATGTTTGAGTATGCTTATAACATGTTTAATTGCATATTGGTTGGATCAATTTGTTGAAAATTCATTTGGAATAATTTTCCCCAATATTTTATGTGTTGGCCGAATGTGATGAATGTATGGAGTTCTTGGAATTTTTGATTTTGGTTCATTGGATGAATTGAAATCATTGTGGATGATGTTAACTTGAGATCGAATTGGATTTAATTTTGAATTGAACAAAAATCCCCAAATTCTCACCTTGGCCGAATTGGATATGCCCTAATGTTGTCTTGGAATTTTTGATTTTATGAACATTAGATGTGTATGAAATCATTCGGGAAGTTAATTCGTTGTCAATTGTGTAATTAATCGGATTGAATTCAAATCGGACAAAATTACCTTCCTTGGCCGAGACTTAGAAGCATGTTAATGGGTTTGATTTTTTCAAAACGTGTTGGACATGAGATGATGATATTAAGTATGATTAATTGGACTAATTTGATGTTTCGGAAATATCGATCTAGGTGATTAATCATGATTTGCACTTTAGGTTAATTATATTATGAAATTGGATTTTATGAATTTAATTAATTGGGCTTTAAATTGGATTTGGGCTTTAAAGTTGTAAATGGGCTTATTGGGCTTTGTTGTACAAAGTTGGTTTAGGCCAAATGGATTGGATCCAATTGGGCCCAAAACCACTTCCGTTAAGCCCAATTGCGACTTAATGAACCTTTAAAGTTTAATTGGGCCTAATGGGCCAAGATTGATTTATGGGCTTATCGGGTCAATCCCGGATTGGATTTTGGTTATTCGGTTTGACCCGAGTTGACCAAAAGTCCACGCCTTAAGAAATCAATTAAAAGCCCATTAGACTTTAATTGAATTGACGTTGGACGTTAATCGGTCTTTGAGACGCGTTACGATTAAATTTGGAATTTAAGTCGTAAAAGGTTTGTTATTAAAGTGTGATATTTAATTTGGAGTTAAATAACGAATTAGAATTGAATGCATATTAAATTGGATTTAATGACGTAGTTTAATTTAATTCGAGAATTCGTACTTTGAGTACTTATTCACAAAACGAGTTTGACTCGAACAAAATCAAATCGTTGTTTGAATATTGGATGATCACTAATTATCAGATTAATTAATTTGATTAGATTGATTGATAACATGCTTTGTGTGAATACATGGTTGTGATGAATGAATAATGCATATCGGATGGATATTAGTCGGGTAAGGGCAATTTTGGAAATGTTGTAATAAATTTGATTTATTAAATTGGACCTGCGTGTCCAGCCTTTTCACCTCTATTCTCTTTGTATTCTCTTCTCACCTATTCCCCTCAATGTAAATGAGATTTCTTTAGAAGTGTGTAGTGTTAACGGTAGAAGTAATACAAGTGCTAGCTTGAGAGAAAAAGGGAGAGATTTGATATAGGATCAATATGTTAAGTATCCATCCGCATATCATTATTATTTATTTTCATATGCGCTTTATTATGTATTTAGAATGCATGTTTAAGGGTGTATGATGATGAGACCTTAACAAAGATAATAAATTGATAGCCAATTTGCACGCGAAAAACCCTCATAAAATATCATGCGTTTTTCCTTCCATTGAGTGTTTCTTACTCAAGATCCGAGGTTGGCATTGGGTTGTTGGCCAAAGTCAAGCCCTTTGTCCGTCAAAGATGTGTTTGAATCACGAGAGTTTTATTCTATATCGGTGTCTTGTCCAAGTTGTGGTTTGTTGGCCAAAGTCAAGACCGCTTCTTGTCACTCGACATTGATTACGAAGCTTTCCATGGTCAATGGGTCACGCTTGACTGGGATCATTAGGTTTGTTGTGCCAAAGCCAAGGCCTAGTTGATTCAGAGGAAAAAGGTTAGGGTACATATTGGATATATAGGCATATATACGATATATGTTTCGGACTTGGATGTCCACCTACCGGACCTAGGAATTGGATTGGATCCAATTGATCTTAGAGATTTACCTAGTTAATTATCATACAATTTTTTGGCCAAAGTCAAGATTGTGTGACATTTAACGGGATCCTAGCCCACTAGGAAACACGGTTTCCCGAGTACTCGACAGAGGGTTAGAGGCTCGCCGAAAAATAGTGGGAGGCAAGAATTGAATTTGCAATAGTCGTTCAATTACTCGCCATACGCGCTCAAACAAATATCACTCGTCAAATAATTAAAAGTATTAGTTGGACTAATATTTAATGTTGTTTTAATTAATATAGTTTGACTAGATTCAAATAAATTCAATAAATAGTTGATTTTATAATTGGATTATAGTAATCAATATAATTGAATTAATATTATAGTTGATTGAATAATTGGATTAATAATCATTATAATAAATAGTACCTAAAATTATTGATTAAATAGTTAGACTATTAAAATCAAGAAATATTGAAAGTTGGACATTTAAAATATAATCTTGGAAGATAATATTTAAATGGTTTAAATTTTCTAATTGGGAATGAAATTTCAGGATGGTCCTTGAAATAAATAATAAGTTACTTTATTGGATAAGATAACCTATTATGCCTTAGCCCAGAATTAAGCAAATAGTAGAGCATAATCTTTGGAAGATTTATGTGATGATGACTTTAGTGCTTAATTCAATATACTTGTAATAAATCTATGTTTAGATTTAAGAAGTATTAAATTTGCAATTAATAATTCTTGGAGAATTAATGACTAATCTCAAGGAGACGAAGTCAAACTTTGCAATTAGTTAAATAGCGCAAGGCGCACTTTACGTCAATATTCTAGAAATCCAAGGCTTGGCCAAAAACTTCTGAAATATTGAAAAGTGGTAAAGGCAATATCGTTATTATCTTCTGGGAAGATAAAGGACATATCCCGAAGTGGCTGTCGTTTGGATATGGCAGACACGAAGGAATTAAAGAAAGGGCAAGGCTTTGACTTTAAGAATGTTTGTCAATATTATGTCCATTACTAGTATTAAAATGGATTTTAAAATACTTAGTATGGTACATAAAATATATGCATTGATGTTCAGAATCTGCTGTGAGCAGGATACTCACTTCAAGCTGAGGTTAATCTGCGAATCGGAAACGGGACGAAAGTCGCTGTTTCGACCGTAGATACCTAAGTTTAGGAACTACCTTCGGTATGTACCTAAATTAGGAAACTGTTATAATGTAACTAGTTAGACTAGAAACATTATCTCTATATCAGTGATTAATCCATTGTGGATAAACCTTTATATTCTAGAACACTAAAGTGTTTCATTATATAAAGATGACATTGAGATAAACACATTAGATATGAATAACAGTATTTATACTTTGAATATAAATAAAATCTCAAACATATAATATGACAAACTAAAAGCTCATACTGATCTGATCAGATGAAACAAATTGTGGCATTGTTGTCTGGGACACAATTAAACAAGAGTTGTATATCCACACTTTTGAAGAGTGGGTACTAGGACTGATTTGACTGATCAAATAAAGTCTACGAATCTAGTTTATTAGGTAAGGTACCTAAAACACTATTTACTTGGTAAAAATATAAGTGCCACCGATCTGATAGCCCTATTCATAGTGAAGTAAGTGGGCCCATATCTAGCTAGGCTAGATGTGGATATGAATGTTTCGTGACCTTAACGTATGTGGCATCACGTTATGGTTATGTGTTTCTTTTGAAGAACACAAATCAGAAACTTTTAGAGTTTCGACACGAAATAGACAAACAGATCGGATGAAGTATTAAACTGTCACGGTAAGACCGTAAATGGAAAATACTTAAGCAATAAGTTTCAAATATACTTGAAAGAGTATAGTATTCTTTCAAATGAGGACTCCTCCTGGAACACGTCAGTTTAACGGTGTGTCCGTACGGAGAAACCGAATTTTGTTGGACATGATAAGGTTTATCATGAGTCGCTCTGAGTTACCTTTTCCTTCAAAGATAAGCATAAACAGTGCAAAACTTATTTTGAATAAGGTTCCATATAAATTCTGTTTGACAGACTTCATATTAGATATGAACGGGAAAGAAACTGGGTTTCACATTCCTTTTGATTTGGGTATGCTAGGCTTACGTTTGGATGATACCAAACAAGAACCCAAATCGGATAAGTGCCAAATATAGCTTATCCTAGGGAAAAACCATAAGTATAGTACTTATACATCTCACTTGAGAACAATTATAATTGTTGCTCGCCATGCGGTCTTCCTTAGAGGATTACCGATATGCAGTGGTCAGTGGGAGGATGGTATAACTCGATGAAAATCGAAGTAATACTGTTTCAGGCACGAAGTCCTTAATGGAACACAAATAGTTCATCAAGGATGAAACTATACCGTTAATCTTCGTATACACAAGAAATTGCATAGATCGGAGAGAATCAGAAAACAACCTGGGGTATGGGTTTCTGATCTCACCTCATAAAGATGTCAATCTTGTTGAGGTATACCAACCGACTACGTATGAAGGAGTGCTACAAGGTATCGACTTCCGTTATGGCAAAGTGCCATGAGTCCAAAATGGATTCCATGTATAACAACTATGATTGGACACTAGTTGAAGTACCATAAGGCGTTGTGCCTATAGGTACTGCATAAGTCTTCAAGGAAGACATACGTGGATGGCAACATACCAACGTACAAAGCTAGGCTTGTAGCGGAAAAGTATCGTTATCAACATTGTGTTGATTACGGTTCAACCTTTTACTTGTTGCCACGGTAAATCCATTTGGATAATGCTTGCTGAAGCTGCACGTTTCATTTATGAAATGTGTCAGTTAATGATCAAAATCGCTTTCCTTAAACGGAAACCCTTTAGAGGATGTTTATAACATCCTGACGATTTTATCGTACTAAAACCAGTAAATAAGGTTTGCAGGTTATTCGATCCATGTTTGGATTGAAGCAAGCATTAGGTTCTTGGAATCATCGTTTTGATGTAATCATAATGGTCTATGATTTAATTCAAAACGAAAATGATTCTTGTGTATATAAGAAGCTTAGTGGGAGCGCACTGACAAGAATGTCCTTTAATAAAATAATGATAACATATTCGCTTCTTGGAAATGAATTCCCATATAAAATAATCGGTGAAAGCTTGGCTTTCGAGAAAATTCTCCGTAGAATTCTTGGGAGTAACAACCTTTATTCTAGGAATAAAGATCTACGGATAGATTAAGTTGTTAAAACTCTGCGAGAACTGTACATTGAAAAATGTACATGACCTGGTGTCTCATACGCTTTGAGCATATGGATTCACAATCAGGCCAATCCGGGTGATGGTCACTGGATTGATGTTGGGAACATCCGTTAGAATCTTAGAGATCTAAGGATGCTGTCTTAATCTGTGGAGAAGGAGAACTTGAAGTGACTGGGATCACTACTGTAAGTTTCCAAACCGAAAAAACGACTGAAAGTCGCAAACGGTACTATACAGTTTGAATTACGGTACAGTGAGCTGGAAATCTTCCAAGCAAGATACTGTTACCGAATAAACAAAAAATGCTGATTAATTACAGCAGCTGAGGCAGCAATAGAAGCTATCTGGGTCAATAATAAATCTTATTAGATTAGATATATTTCTGCTAGCAGCTGAGCTAGGCGTCAGCACAGGCTAAAGAATTAATGGTCTCATCAACGATCCAGATATATACTTCGACTATTCATCTGATTTGTTCGGATCATACATCGTGGCGATGTGATGATCGTATAAATCGCATCAGACGATAATCATGAAAATCCGCTGAAAAAACCTTTTCTCAGCAATTTGAGCAAACCGTATATAGTTCGGGTGTTAAACACTCGAGTGACTGGCTATAGGCCAAGTGGGAGATTGTTGGACAATTATGACCCATAGCGTCACTATTTGTACAGATCATTGTGTTGTTGTACAAATTAACTATATGACAAAGGAAATTGTACTCTTATCATTTGTGATTAGATCACCAAGATGTATAAATGATGAGAGGTCCTTATGATTTGTTCCTTGATTGAGAATGATATGAGACAGTATCAGTCAACGAAGGATAAATCATTAAATATCCCTAGTCAGAGTATATCGAGATTGGACATCGATAAATACGTAAAAGACTAGTATCGTACTTGTGCGCGTTGTGAGGGCACAACGGCGTAGTTCTCATATACTTAAGTATTGGATACTTATGCAAGTGCGGTAGGAGGTTGTGTTTCACCGACGGTACGGGAAACAGCTTCACTCTGGATAGACCCCCTCGGAATCCCATTGGTAGTTTGACTATGTGTCTATGGGAGTCCGACATCAGGGTAGGTGTATTTGGTCTTAACCTGAGACTTGCACACGCTAATGCTTACGACAATCAATATACTTTGGTTGAGGTCGTCTAGGGCTTTAACCAGTTCTGTGTACGCCGATACTAGGTATATTGAGAATCGTAGAGTATTGGGTGTGATGTCAAGACGGAAGTATCACTCCAGTCATAGTGGAGATGATGTCACGTAGGATACGGTATTAGTACTCTTAAGTGCTGCGCGGCCATCGGGATATTATGACTAGGTCATGTATATCCGATTATAGAGACTAGTTACCAGACATCCGACATGTGCTTCATACGGGGCAGACACAACTCCAGCCCCAGGCCTAGCACGTGACAGTCCGATACTGGATCGAAATACGCAATACTACGATATACTACGCTTGATATAGATCACATATTCCTGTAAGAATATTTCCGGAGAATTGGGTAGGCATGACGCTTTGCTAGAAGCCAACCTTGTCTTGTGAATCGGTAAAACGTAGTACTTGGTACGTACGTGTTCGGATAGTCCGACGACCCGATTTACTGCCAACATATCCGGGGATCTCTTGGGTCGCGTCCCAATGATACACCGATGAAGTATGACTCGCACTTTGATTAATCTGTGATTAATTCGATGAGAGAGAAAATTAATCTAGGATTAATTTCGGAGATATTTTATCTATGATAAAATATCAATAAAAGAGAGATAACGATTAATTTGGAATTAATCGGCAAATTAATATATTTGATATATTAAACGAAATTGGATTTCGACGCGGAATTAAAATTGGATTTTAATTCGGGCGAACGAATTAATTTGGAATTAATTCGTTAGCGACGTGAATAGTGAATTCGCTAGGCGTAATCATTTAATTACGACGCAACGGATAAATCGTTAATTTGGAATTAACGAACCCGAGCCCGAGTGTGATTGCGAGCGCATTCGTATTTCGAATTCGAGTGCGGCACGCAAGTCACATCAAGCGTCAAGTCATTCTTCACATCAAAGCGTCAAGTCATTCGTCATATCAAAGCGTCAAATCAAACGTCACTTTGAGTGATGTGACATTTGATTGATGTGAGTGATTGATTGATTGAAAGACATGTCACTTTAATAAAGTGACTATGAATAGTTGATGTGAGTGATGTGTGTTGTTGATAGCTTTAATGGTTTGACTTTAAAGCCAAATTCAAATGAAATGAATATGAAATTAATATGTGTGTATATAACACACTTTCATCAACCAAAAACATATCTCCCTCTCTCTTTCTTCTCCACATTCACGCCCAAGAGGGCAGTTCACTGCCTGAAAATGGCGTGAACAATGGTGGCCATTTGAGGGTTTTGTGGCAAGACCCAAGTGCTAGCACACTCCCGAGAGACATACGAAGGTGTTAGGGACACTTACCCTTGAGCCGGGAATCGTTCGATGAAGATTCGGAGCTCAAATTCAAGACTCAAAACTGAAAACAGTGAGCAGTGGACTGCACACTTTGGGCGTGAGCTTTGGAGGCCAAAATTGGTTTTGTTCGTCTTCAATCGTCTCAACCGATTGATGTGAGTATTCCGCAACTCCTTTGAGATGTATTCAACACTTTATCATGCTTGTTTAATGATCTTGGGACCTAGATAATCACCAACAGAAAGGCCTTGATTTTGTGGCAAAATCGGAGGTGCTAGCACACTACAAAGTCATGCGAAGGTGATAGGGAGCCCACCTATGAGCCGGGAATCGTTTGACGAAGCTTGGAGCTTGTTCGAGGAGCTCAAAAACAGAAAATGGAGGAGCATGGACTGCTCACTGCCGTGGACTGTCAAGGAGCAAAGAAATGATTTTTGTTCGTCAAAGCGTCGCTCAATCGATCGATGTGAGTATTCCGCAACTTCGTTGATTTGTATTCACACAAATTTCATGCTTATTATTGATCTTGAGACCTTAATAGAAACCAACACATGGTATCAACTGCATTACACGTTGCTGCTTCGGTCGTCCAGGGTTCTTGACCGCTCTTCCCTCGTTGCCATTCTTGCCTTCGTCCTTTACTCATTCGTTCTAGGGCGATTTCGCTTTGCCAACAATAACAATTAACATAACTTGAATGTACTATAAATTTTAGGATGTATATGTTATGTTTACTAAATTTTTAGGATGTAAATGCTTATAAAATTTGGGGGTGCATGACATTTTACTGAACCCTAATGCATATGTCATTTTTACGTGTTTTTAAGTATGCATATGGCATTTTAAAAATTCTTTTTAAGAAATTTCGACAGTTTACATGTCACTTTTCTTTACATTTATTGTGTGGAAATATATATATAAACCTTGAGATTTGAATCTCGCTGACATAAATTTGACGTAAAAGTGGAGGGAATAGGATTTCCATGCTTTAATTTAATTTTGTAAAAAAAAAAAAAAAATAAGCATTACATAATAAAATAAACACAAAATTATATGAATAACTACCGAAACCCTAAAGCCGTTAACATTTTCAAAAATTAGTTACCCCGACTCTCGGTGCCATTTCATGAAGCTATTCTTTAAACGCCATTGCAGGTCTCTCACTACTCTTAAAACCCTTCAAAATCCATCAAAAGAAGTAGATAAAATCGTCAATTACTGCAAATCCGGTGCGCTCTGCGATGCTATTCAGCTCCTAAACTCCACAGATTTGAGCAAAGCTTCCCTCAAGAAACCAATTGTATACGCTTCTCTCTTGCAAACTTGCATCAAAGTCTTCTCATTCAACCAGGGTCTCCAAATTCAGTCTCATGTATTCAAATCAGGGCTTGAAAATGACCCCTTTGTTGGTAACAGCTTACTTTCTTTGTATATTAAGTTGGGGCCTGATTTTGATCAGACCCAAAAAGTATTCAATGGTCATTTTGTAAAAGATGTTATTTCTTGGACTTCAATGATCAGTAGGTATATTAAGATAGGTAAACCAAAGAATGCACTTGAATTGTTTTGTAAAATGTTAGGATTTGATGTTGAGCCTAATGGGTTTACATTGTCAGCAGTGATTAAAGCTTGTTCAGAGCTTGGGTTTATTAGGCTAGGCAAATGCTTCCATGGGGTGGTTATAAAACGTGGGTATGTTTGGTGTCATGTGATTTCTAGTTCTTTGATTGATATGTATGGAAGGAATTATGAATCAGAGGATGGACGCCAATTATTTGATGAATTGCCTGACCCAGATGCTATTTGTTGGACATCGGTAATTTCATCTTTTACAAGGAATGGTTTATATCACAAGGCATTGAGTTTCTTTAATCTGATGCATAGGGAATTGGGGTTGTTAACCGATGGGTTTGTGTTTGGGATATTGTTGACAGCTTGTGGAAATTTAGGAAGGTTGAATCAAGGTAAAGAAGTTCATGCTAAGGTTATTATGTTGGGGCTATGTGGAAATTTAATTGTTGAGAGTACTCTTGTGGACATGTACGGAAAATGTGGTTTAGTGGATGAGTCTCAACGTGTTTTTGATATGATGCTGATAAAGAATTCTGTTTCGTGGTCTGCGTTGCTTCAGGGATATTGTCAAACTGGAGATTTTGAGTCTGTTATTAGGATTTTTAGGGAAATGGAAGAGATTGATCTCTATAGTTTTGGAACCGTGCTTCGTGCTTGCTCTGGTCTGGCAGCTGTCAGACTAGGGAAAGAGTTACACTGCCAGTATGTTAGAAGGAGTGGATGCAAAGATGTTATAATAGAATCAGCTTTAGTTGATCTTTATGCAAATGTGGTTGCGTTGATTTCGCACACCAATTTTTGCTCAGATGCCAGTTAGAAATTGATAACATGGAATGCAATGTTTTCCGGGTTAGCTCAAAATGGAAGAGGTGGTGAAGCTGTCAGAATATTTGATGAGATGATTAAGGAGGGGACTAAGCCTGATTATATAAGTTTTATTGGAGTTCTCTCTGCGTGTAGCCATTCGGGTTTGGTCAATCAAGGGCGCAAGTATTTTGCTTCAATGACCAAGATATATGGTATTAAACCTAGAATTGAACATTACAATTGCATGGTTGATCTCCTTGGCCGTGCTGGGTTGCTACAAGAAGCTGAAACTTTAATAGAGAATGCAGACTGTAGAGATGATTTATCTCTTTGGGCAGTTCTCCTTGGCGCTTGCACAACGTGCACAAATGCTGATGTTGCAGAACGCATAGCAAAGAAGATGATAGAACTGGAACCAGACTACCACTTGAGTTATGTTCTTCTAGCTAATGTGTATAGAGCAGTTGGCCGGTGGAATGATGCCTTAAAGATAAGGAGGTTAATGAAAAATAGAGGGGCTAAAAAGATGCCTGGCAAAAGCTGGATTGAATCGAACAGTAAACTGAATCATGATGTCGACGAGTTGAATTGACTGGAAAATGCAAAATTTCCAGTGCAAGAGTGAAATTCTGATGATGAGAAGAGATTAAAAATTATGAGGTGGATGAATGAGATGCCAGGCAAATAAATGGACTAAAAAAAGCAAAATTGCCTCCGATTGTTTTGCTGTGCCACACAGAAGTGCTTCAGATAAGCAGTCACTGAAGACTGCAGTAGTGTGGAGACAACAACCTGTGCACATCATCAAGCTTTCCTTGCCAAGTGACAGTTGTAGAAAGTCTTTTGTTCTGGCATTATAAGAAGTTACTTGAACTAGAGATATCCTGACTTGTCCATTACATTTGAAAAGTCTCTCAATTCAGGTTTAGCTCAAAGCATGAGAAAATCATTTATGTTCTTGAAAGAGAAAAATCTCTCCTCCAATTTTAGTGTTGTTGGGCCTGGACCTGATTGACACTCAAAACCAGAGAAGATGGGCCAAGAGCTGACGATGGGCTAATAGGAGGAGGAGCATCAGCAAACCGCAATGAGGCTATGACTCAACAGCATGAAAGCCCTCCTGTGCAGTATGTGTACACAAGAAGGAAGCTGGGGAAACAACACGGGGGTGTAGCAGTACGTGGATAAAGGGGACCACAAGTATGAAGGCTGACGTGGTGAGATTTAAGGAAGGGTAATCATGTGAGCGTTGAGGGTAGTAGGGTATATAGGGAGGAAGATATTCCTTCGGGGAAGTTAGTTAGAATATTATCTTGTCAATTGAGTGTGAGAGGGCCATGTATGGGGAGGGGAATTGAGTGATTATTGGCAGTGGCCAATACTTGATTTCTTGTATTTCCTTTATTTGGTTGTTGGAAGAAACTCCATAATCTTTGTTATTTTCCTTTGAAGTTGTCGTTTATTAATACAAACTTGAATCCTGTTCTTTTAGAAATTCTGCTTATTGCTCTATAAAGTTAACAAATCAATAAGATCCTATCAATTGGTCCGACCTGCCGGATACCGACCGAGGAGAATGGCGACGACTATGATGGAGACGCGAGTTGATAGCATGGAAAAGAACACAGAGAGATTAGAAGGAGAGGTCCAAGGGCTGGCAGATAAGGTGGAGCGTTTGGCGAGTAGGTTCATAATGTGGAAAGAGACATAAATGAGATTAAAACTCAACTGAAAACATTTGAGGGGCTGAACCAAAGGCTCAACACAGTGGATGAGATGAGAGGCAGGATAATACAATGGATGAAAGGAAAACAACCTGTGGAGGAAGGAGTTGATACCATCCCGTTTAATCTTGAAAATCTCATGAAGCAAAATAATCTGAGAACTGAAAATTCCACCATGGGCAATCACGAGCAGATGAATATAGAAGGGGGAACTCAAAACGATGATGACTTGGAGAAGCGTATAATGATGAAGAGAGTGGAGTTGCCATTTTTTGACGGAATTGACCCAGTAGGGTGGGTAATTCGCGCGGAGCAGTTCTTTGAAGTTCACCGTACCAGAGAAGAGATGAAGGTTCCTTTAGCCATGGTGAGCATGGAGGGGGCTGCAATTCATTGGTTTCGTTGGGTTAGGAAAAAAATCATGAAATAAGTTTGGATAATTTAACAAATGAGATGTTTAAACGTCTTTCCGAGAGAAACAGCTCAAACCCATTTGAAATTTTAGCAGCTATGAAACAAACAGGGACCGTGGAAGAGTACATTGAGCAGTTTGATAGGGTGGCGACCAATGTGGTTGATTTACCAGAAGAACAGTATCTAGGGTACTTTTTGAATGGACTAAACGAAGCAATCAGTAGAAGGGTAAGAGTATTTGAACCAAAAGAAGTGATGAGAGCCATTGATCTGGCAAGGATGATTGACGAAGAAGTAGCAGGAGAGACGAAGGGGACGAGAGTAAGGATAACCAAGGAGTCAGCAGGAGTAAGTTGGGCCATAGGTGGATATTGGGGCAGTCAAGCCCAAGGAGTGACTACTAAATTCAGTGGGCCAGGACTGAATTTTAAACCTAGTGGGCCGAGCCCTGGAACTAGTAGTATTAGCTACAACAAAATGCTAGCCACATCATCAATTGCTTCCAGATTCGACCGAGCTCCTCAAAGAAGCAACCAAACAAGTACGATAAGCAGTAGGTCAGCTTTCGGAGGAAATTTTAGGTGGGGAAATGGTGGAAATAGTGTACGTGGGGGATGAAATCTTTCTTATCAAGAATATATGGAAAATATGGAGAATGGGCTTTATTTTAAGTGTGACCAGCTGTTTACTCCATTACATAAGTGTGGGGGTAATTCCTTGAGAGTCACCATCCTTGCCGAAGATGAAAATCCAGAGGAAGATAATGAGGACTCTACAATGGCTTCGGTAGAAATTGAGGAACCGAGAGCTCCACCACTAGTCAATACTAATTTAGAGCTACCAATGTTCTCAATAGGGGGAATCTCCAAGCCTATGACGATGAAGCTACAAGGGAAACTCGCGGTGGAGTCTATTGTAGTGATGATAGACAGTGGGGCAAGTCATTGTTTTGTATTGGAAAGATTGGTGAAGAAAGTTGGCTTGAGGGTGGAACCGACGTCGAAGTTCAGTGTGTGTTTAGAAGATGGCCATAAGGTGGTATCACAGGGTTTATGCCATGGGTTGAGCGTGGAATTGGGAGCAATAACCATTGAAATAGATGGGTATTTGTTTAAATTAGGCGGAGTGGACTTGATACTAGGGGTTTCGTGGTTGGAAACATTGGGTGAAGTTGTAGTGGATTGGGGAAAAATGTCCATGAAATTGTGGTAGAATGGGCAACAAGTCGTAATAACAGGAGATCCATCTCTATGCAGGCTACCCATATCCCTGAAATCATTCTCCAAAATGGCTGATGTAGAGTTTCATGGGATGTTGTTGAGAAGTAGCGACCAACTGGGGGATGTCGAGTTTCATGTATTAGGAGGGGAAATCCAAAGGGATGGTTTAGAAGCTCTATTAAACAAGTTCCAGAAGGTTTTTCAAGAACCTCAGACCTTTCCGCCATCAAGGGGAACCGATCATGCCATTGTGATAAAAGAGGGGGACGGACCGGTAAAAGTACGACCTTATCGTATGCCCATAGTCAGAAGGAGGAGATAGAACGTCTGGTGAATGAGATGTTGTGGGCAGGGGTGATACAACCTAGTTGTTCTTCGTACTCAAATCCAGTGATTCTAGTAAAAAAAAAAATGGAAGCTAGAGGTTTTGCGTAGACTATCGAGAGCTTAACAAGATTACAGCACCAGATAAGTATCTGATTCCAGTGATTGAAGAGCTGTTGGACGAGATTCATGGAGCTTAATATTTCTCGAAAATTGATCTGCGATCAGGGTATCATCAGATTCGGGTAAAAGAATGGGATATAGCTAAGACAACTTTCATAACCCACGAAGAGCATTACGAGTTCGTGGTGATGCCTTTTGGTCTAATGAATGCTCCGGCGACTTTTCAAGCCACCATGAATGACACTTTTAGACCATTTTTACGGAAGATTGTGCTAGTTTTTTTTGATGATAGCCTGGTGTATAGCCGAGACTGGGGGTAGCATTTGACTCATTTGGAGAGAGTATTAGAGGTTCTCCAACAGCACCAATTTGTGGCAAATGAAAAGAAATATCATTTCGGTCGTAGCAAGATATCATATTTGAGGCATGTCATTAGTAAGAAGGGGTTTCCGTGGATCCTGAAAAGGTTGAGAGTGTCAGCAACTGGCCAATCCCTCATTCTGTGAAGGCGGTTAGAGGGTTTTTGGGATTGACGGGATATTACCAAAGGTTCGTTAAGGATTATGGAAAGATCGCAAAGCCCTTAACAGAGTTGCTAAAAAAGATCATTTTCGGTGGGGTGAGGAGGCACAAGAGACGTTCAATGAGCTCAAAAGATGTCTGACAATAGTTCATGTTTTGGGGACACCTAATTTCTTGGCAAAGTTTGAAATTGAGTGCGATGCTTCTGGACGAGGCATTGGGGTCGTGTTGATGTAGGGTCGTAGACCCATATCGTATTTCAGTAAAGCTTTGAAAGAGATGGCACTGGCGAAATCAGTATATGAGAAGGAGCTAATGGCTTTGGTGTTGTCCATTCAGCATTGGAGACCTTATCTTCTGGAAAGACGATTTAAGGTGTACACTGATCAAAGAAGTCTGAAGCGTCTCTTACAACAGAAATTTTTTTTCGGCAGATCAACTAGACTGGATGGTGAAATTAATGGGATATGACTTCGAAGTCGTGTACAAACCGGGAAGGGAGAATGGAGCTGCTGATGCATTGTCCCGAATGTATGAAGGGGCTGTGATTTTTGCCATTTCAGTCCCACTTTGGGATACATTGAGTTGTTGGAGAAGGCTGTACATGAAGACCAAGTATTAAAGAGAATTATTCAAGATTTAAGGAAGAACTCTTTATCTCGTCCTGGATTTGTGTTACAAGGAAAGAGTCTCCTTTAGAAGCAACGATTGGTATTACCAGCTGCATCTGAGTGGGTGAAGACGTTCCTGCACGAGTTTCACTCGACACCGACAGGATGACATTCAGGGGCTTTCAGAACTTACCGAAGCTGCAAATGTCTACCGGTTGGGGATGAAGAAGGATATTTACAAGTTTGTGGCAGAATATGAAGTATGTCAAAGACAAAAATACCAGACGACTTCCCCAAATGGCTTGCTACAGCCCCTGCCAATTCCTACCGCGATTTGGGAAGATGTTGCCATGGATTTCATAACATGATTGCCAAGACCCTTGGGGTTTGATGTGATAATGGTGGTGTTCGATCGACTATTCAAGTATGCTCATTTTATGTTACTCAAGCACCGTTTTACCGCTTGACGAGTTGCAGAGCTATTTGTTAAGGAAATCGTATGATTGTATGGATTCCTAAGTTTATTGTGAGTAACCGAGACTCCGTATTACTCATTCATTTCTGGAATGTGTTGTTTAAGGCATAAGGAACCAAGTTGAAGATGAGTTCAGCTTATCACCCGGAGACGGATGGACAAACGGAAGTTCTCAATAGATGTTTAGAGACATATTTACGTTGTTTCGCCTCCGAACAACCGCGGCATTGGGCTGAATGGGTACACTGGGCAGAGTTTTGGTACAATACCAATTTCCATGTATCGATATGGAAGACGCCTTTTGAACTAGTTTATGGGCAGTCGCCTCTTACTGTGGACAAATTTGTTAAGGGCGAAGTTCTTGTGGAAGCAGTGGCGCAAGTTTTAGTGGACTGAGATGAAACCCTTCGACAATTACAGTCCAATCTCCGAAGAGCCCAGGAGAGGATGAAGCGTTTTGCTAACACACACAGGAAGGATGTCTCATTCGTAGTGGGTGATTGGGTGTATCTCAAGCTGCAACCCCATAGGCAGCAGACTGTCTTCCGGTGTATTAACGCTAAGCTAGCAGCCCATTTTTATGGACCATTTCAGGTTGTGGAAAAAGTGGGGAGTGTGGCTTACAAATTGCAGTTACCGGAAGGATCTAAAATTCACCCTGTTTTTCATGCATCGTTGTTGAAGAGGGCATTGAGAACCAATCACGTGCAGACAAATGTTCCAACTGACATCGAAGAGGATGGGGTTGTGATAGTAGAGCCTGCAAATATTCTTGCGCAGCGGGTCGTCACCAAATGAGAAGTTTAAGTTCCGCAATGGTTAATTCAATGCAAGTCCAAACCAATTGAGGAGGCAACATGGGAGGAGTGTGCAGTCATTGACCGACAGTTCCCAGGATTTGGACTTGGGGACAAGTCCTTGGTTGAGCCAGAGGGTATTGATAGACACTTAGAACCAACAGAAGATGGGCCAAGAGCTGACGATGGGCTTATAGGAGGAGGAGCATCAGCAAACCGCAATGAGGCTATGACTCAACAACATGAAAGCCCTCATGTGCAGTATGTGTACATAAGAAGGAAGCTAGGGAAACAACACGGGGGTGTAGCAGTACGTGGATAAAGGGGACCACAAGTATGAAGGCTGACGTGGTGAGATTTAAGGAAGGGTAATCATGTGAGCGTTGAGGGTAGTAGGGTATATAGGGAGGAAGATATTTCTTTGGGGAAGTTAGTTAGAATATTATCTTGTCAATTGAGTGTGAGAGGGCCATATATGAGGAGGGGAATTGAGTGATTGTTGGCAGTGGCCAATACTTGATTTCTTGTTTTTCCTTTATTTGGTTGTTGGAAGAAACTCCATAATCTTTGTTATTTTCCTTTGAAGTTGTGTTTATTAATACAAATTTGAATCCTGTTCTTTTAGAAATTCTGCTTATTGCTCTATAAAGTTAACAAATCAACATGATCCTATCAGGACCCAATTCCCCACACAGATTAAATTAACTCAAGGGAACAAGCAAAATTTGCTATTTGCTAATGGTACATAGAATACAGCTACGTCACCCTATAATTACATTTTACTAGCTCTATCAATTGTCTTAAAATATTCGTACAAATTTTATAAATACAGTCTTGGATGCAAGTGCAGAAGTTATAACCACCACAAAGATGACAATTATCTGTACATTCTACAGATTCAGAAAACTTTCTTCAGAATCCTCTTCAAATTCAGAATCAGTATTTTCTGGCGGTTCAAATGCAGTTCTCATTTCTTGGCTAGCAAGTTCAGCAAGATCCTGCCTGTTTGCATTCCTATAGGCATCAATAACCGCCTTGAACAAATTTTCATTGGGCTCCATCTCCCCATATTTCAATTGGCTATGAATCCTCTTTACACCTTCAACCAAGCCAGCTTTTCCATAACAACCTACGAGATTAATACAAGTAACAATGTCTGGTTCAAGGCCCTGATCAAGCATTTTCATGAACGTATTCAAAGCCTTGTCATTTTGCCCTGATGACTTGAAAGCATATATTGCAACATTGTAGACGAAAGAATCAATATCTGCTTTGGCTTTGATCAAAGTTTCACAGGAATCAAGTGCTAAATCATGCAAACCAACCACTGAATATACAGAGGTGATGACAGCTTCACTAGCATAGGGTTTCACTTCCTGGACAGATGACTGTAGCTGCTTTACAGCTTCAATTGGGAAGCCTCCCTTCTTCAATACAGTAAATAGGACTTTAAAGGTTCCATTGTCAGGCAAAAGCTTTTGAGTTACCATCTCATGCAATAATTCACCACACTGACGTAACTGACCATTAGTCGTAAAGCATGCCATTACCTGATTATAAGAAATAACATCCCTTAATAACCCTGACTGTTTCATCTCCTCCGCAACATCAATGGCTTCATCAAGCATGCCCATGCTCTTATACAGCTGCATCATTTCTGCAAATGAAACCCCATCTGCCTGACCCTTTTCTCTTACATCACTAAAAATGGATTCAGCTTCAGATACCATTCCCAGATCTGCATAAAGACTGATCATACTATTTGATGCAACAGTATCTGGACTTCCCTCCATGTCCTTCATCTTCTCATAAACTTGTTTTGCTCCTTCCAAGCACCCAATTTTACTATAAGCCTTAATCAAGGAAGTCAACACTATCTGATTTGCCCACAGTCCACATTCTCTCATCATTCGGAAATATTGAAGAGCTTCTTCAACCTTGCCAGTCTCTGCAAACCCATTGATTAAGGAACCATAAACAACTTCATTCGGTTCCACACCTGCTCTTCCCATTTCTTGGTATACATCAACCGCATCGAAAAGCTGGCCAAGACGGGCATAAGCTGCAATAATTGAAGAGAAGGTCAAGCAAGGAGGTTTGAATCCTGCCCCTTGCATTTCAGCTAATAGGTCAACTGCTTGATCCACTAAATCACCTCCAGCAAACATCTGCACAAGAGAATTATAGGTGCACTCATCAGGCCAAGTCCCATGATTTTTCATGACCTTGAACAGAGAAAAAGCTTTATCATAAAGTTTAGCCTTGCCATAAGCTTTGATCATGACATTATACTCAACAACATCCTTCTTCTGTCCCAGCAAGTCTCTCCTGCTATAGAAAACTGCCTCTGCTTCAGCCCAAATCCCCTTTTCAGCATAGACATCTATAATTGCGGCAAGTGTCTTTGATGATAGCTCACCATCCAGTTGACACTTCTTGAAAAGGATCTTAGCCTGATGAAGCAATCCCTCATTGGCATACATTTTTATAACACCAGGAACAGAATGCTCGTCAATATACAGACCAGATTTCTCTATTTCATCGATCACAGCCTCCACTTCTTGAACCATGTTTCTCTGACATAATATGTGAAGAATAGCTCTGTGACTTACACTATCAGGGGAAAGGCCGACCTCTCTAATCTTCCAATAAAACCTCAGGGCAGCAGTAATATTCCCCACATCAGCATACAGAGATAAGAGAATATTATATGTCTTGGTATCAGGGGATATTCTCCTTTCTTCCATCTCACAGAGCAAAGCTTCAGCCTCTGAAAGATTCCCGTGACTTCCACAAGTATAGATCATGGTATTGAAGGTAATTGTATCCATTGCAACACCAGATTTCAACATTTCAGCAAACACATTAGCTGCATCCTTAAGACGCCCTGCCTTACCATACAAATCAATTAATGTGTTATATGTAGATGTTAGTCTTGGCTTCCGAACTGAATTCTCCATATCCAACGAACCCATGTTTCTCGGAATGGGATTTCTCCCACCTGTCCTGAAAAGCTCAGTTGACAGAAAATGCTTAAAACTAACTGGCGTAGAGCCCAAATCATCTGTAGGATCCAATTCAAGATCATCTAATTCACAACGCCCAAGGCACCAATCTTTATAAAATCTATCTGCCCTGTCAAACTCTCCCACTTCCTTCAAAACCCTAACAACAGTGTTCATAGTAACCTCATCAGGAAAAATTCCTCTAAGTTTCATATGCTTAATCCACAAAAGTGATTCGTTAACAAGACCTGCTTTCCCATACACATCAACAAGCATTCCATATGTATTATTTGTCGGTAAAACACTATTTTTCGCCATTTCAATCCAATGTAACCTCAATTCATCCCATTTTTGAGCTCTACCCAGAGTTCGAAGCACAATATTATAGTGAATCACATTAGGCTCATAATCTTTATGTGACTTGAAAAACTCAAAAACCCGAATAACTCTTTCCCAAGTTTTCTGTTCTTTAAGAATCACAGTCTGTTCTTTTGGACTCAGGTTTTCAAAAAATGAAGTAAGGGTTTTCTCAACATCATCACTAGACTCTAAAGACCGCAAAATAGAAGGCAATAAGCCACCATACTTCCTTCTCCTACCATTAACGGAAGAGCTTTTAGTCGGCACAATTGAAGATCTTGAATTATATTGAAGCTTGAACCCGCCAGAAACCCTGGGTCCTCTTTGGTTTTGCTTCTGGGTATGCGAATTTGTCATATTTATATCTAAGCGTTGGTCAATGTGTTGCTTTTTAGTAAAGTTTTTGTTATGGGGATTAATAAACACTACGAAAACCCCAGCTTTTAGAGGGAAGCGAAGAATTTGAGGCTTACATGGTGAAAAGAAGTGATGCTGGAGACCTTCATGACCCAATTCTCTGGAACTGTAACAGTGAAGCATTGTTTACTCGCTATGGATTCGGCGCAAATTAGGGTTCTGAATGAAGAATCAGAGGCTTAGGGTTTTAGTTGAAGATTTTTTTTAAGTGGTTAATTTACTACAGTCCGTCAGTCGCTGTTAAATGAATGTAACCGGGAGAGATTCGACAGAAACGACCCCCACCCTGAAAAGCAATGATTTTTGGATTCCTTACGATATTTTTAAATTACTAAAATATCCAAATGACTTTCTTAATATCTTAAAATCTTATTATATCCAAGAAATTTTTTTTTCTTTAACTCGCCAATAAAAAAAAAAAAATGAAAAATGACATTTAAGGGGTGTATTCAATTGAGATTTTAAAAGACTATTTTGGATTAAATAAAACTTATGATATTCAATTAAGATTTTTAAATAATCTAAAAAGTCTTGTGGTATTCTATTAAGATTATTATGATTTTTTAAAGACGGTGTCCAAATTTAGTGATATTCAATCAGGACTTTAAACAAGTAATAAAAAGTTTTATGGTATTGAAAAACTTAATTATTTTGAAAGATTTTTTTTATATGTGTGATTGTGTGAGACTTTTTAGTGAGAATTATAAATATCAAACTCTATAAAAAAAACCTTACCCTAACCCATGAGACTTTTGACATCGGATTTTTTGACTGTTAGAAAACAGAAGATGAAGGGGGGTGTATTCAATTGAGATTTTAAAAGACTATTTTGGGTAAAATAAGTTTTGTGGTATTCAATTAAGATTTTAAAATAATATAAAAAGTCTTGTGGTATTATATTAAGACTATTATGATTTTTTTAAAGAGAGTGTACAAATCTAGTGATATTCAATTAGGACTTTAAACAAATAATAGAAAGTCTTATGCTATTGAAAAACTTAATTATTTTGAAGGATTTTTTTATATGTGTGATTGTGTGAGACTTTTTAATGATAATTATAAATATCAAACTCTATAAAAAATCTTACCATAACCAATGAGACTTTTGACATCAGATTTTTTTTACTGTTAGAAAACAAAAGATGAAGGAGGTGTATTCAATTGAGATTTTAAAAGACTATTCTGGATTAAATAAGTCTTGTGGTATTCAATTAAGATTTTTAAATAATCTAAAAAATCTTGTGGTATTCTATTAAGACTATTAGGATTTTTCTAAAGAGGGTGTCCAAATCTAGTGATATTCAATCAAGATTTTAAACAAGTAATAGAAAGTCTTATGATATTGAAAAACTTAATTATTTTGAAGAGTTTTTTTATATGTGTGATTGTGTGAGACTTTTTAGTGTTAATTATAAATATCAAACTCTATAAAAAATCTTACCCTAACCCATGAGACGTTTGACATCAGATTTTTTTGACTGTTAGAAAACAGAAGATGAACATACATGTTAGCTCTTCGTGAACAAGTTACTTGCTTATTAGTAATTTCTTCTTTTTTCTTTCAAACAAAATAATATTACTTTCTTTTAAATGCAACTAGTAATGTCATTCTTCCAACCATTTTTCTTAATAAATTTAACTTTCGAGGAGGAAATTTCTATCACATTTAAAGATAATTTCTTAGATTTTCTTTGAGGCAAGCATGACTTCTTCAATCGGATAGATGATAATGTACAAAAGGAATTTAGTACAACAATGATTTTTTTCCTCGTTTTCTCGCTTATTTTTTACATGTATTTTTTTTAAAAGCCCAAGCTTGAGAAAAAATATTTTTCAATTATTAAGATCATTGATGCCGAGGTGTTATCTTTTATTCCTAGGTCAGAGGCATGAAATTCTGTCACAGAAACTCAGAAAGTAATCGGAGGTAATTAAACATTTTCGTCAGTAAAGTTATTGGCACAATTAGTAAAATATTGATAGATTGTTTAAGTCCAGGAAATATTATCGTCAACATAACTTGTAAAGAAAATATAGTTGTAATGGTTGAGGCATCCACACCTAATCATGAGGGAAATTATAGCATTGTTAATTCAATGGAGGGTGACTTGAACGAGAATAGCCCAAGAAAAGAATGTCTCATTGAACTAGATAGACATTACTCATAATCCAATTAAAAATTGGTTTGTTAGCATCATAAAAGTAAAATATATATATATATATATATATATATATATATATATATATATATATATATGTAGTCCTTTCAAATCTTTTAAATTCTTATGATATAAATCTTTTAAAATCCAATAAGTAAAAAATCCTGATTAAAAAAACTGTAATAAAATCTTATAAGTCATTATATTCTTAAATAGTCTTTTAAAATCCACTGGACATATTTATCCATAAATTATCTTTTAAAATCTCAATTGAATACACCCCCTTAGATCTCAATATTTAGGGAAAGAGGCATAAAACTCCTTAAGGTTTCAAAAATGATATGTAGACCTTATTAATTAATAAATTTTATTATTTTGAGTGGAAAGATATGTAATTGAATATATTTATTATGCATTTTGACATATCATTGTTATATAAATGAATAATAATAATAATCATTTAAAAGTTAAAACAATAAAATCTATTAAGAAATATAGGGTTGGAAGAAGGACGTGAAAAACTGACTTCTAATAAACGATTGTAAAAGATGGTTTTCCAAAGCCTATAAGGGATAAACAATTAGAATTTAGGATGATGTTTGACTACAGGAAAATAATTGAAGAAACATGTTGAGCTGTTTTGATCGATGTGTTGTTGGTCCATTTTTTCTTGGCTTCTCTTTGGCTTTTATAGCTCCTGCAAATAACTGCCTCATAATGCTCATCAACTTCTTACGCATGTGTTTACATTTCTTGTTAACTTCCTCTACTCATCCTCCAAGTCCCTGCACTTCTCTGTCAACTTTTGTTTTTGAAATCGTTAGAAACCCCACCGCCAAACCACCTCTTCCGGGCTTAAGCGGAGCAGGTAAAACCTTCTGCTGTCTCAGGCTCTTACAAGAAACGCACTCATTGGAATCGAATCCAGGACCCCAAAGTGAGATCCTAAACCCTACACCATTAAGTCACGCCCCTTGAGGACCTTTTCTGTCAACTTCCTCCAAGTGTTCTCAACTTTTTGCTTCCAACTCTCCACATTCCTTTATTTCAGGAAGCATATGTTTGTGTTTGTGTAGGAGTGATTTTAGCAGGAAGTGGTTTTCTCTCCTGACTCTGAAAATAACTTCCTCCGTCAGCTTCTCATTTTTCTACTCACGTTCTACGGATCATGTTAACTTCTTACACCCATCCTTAATGTTCTTGTGTTGTTGTCAACTTCCTCTAAGTGCGTATCAACTTTCTGCTTAATTTGCTATTTTTCCTACTTAAAAAATATAATTTCATGTTTGGCTCAGAGATGGGCTCCTCGGTAAATCGGCCCTAGGTAGTTCTAATTAGGCTGAAATTATTATTTTTGGTGCAAACAATACCCCCGTATGCTTTTGGTCCAATGGCTCGAATCCCATGTATTTAAATTTAACCCCTCAATTTCCCAAAAAAAAAAAAAAAATCACAAATTGCCCAAATCCTAATTGGAGTCAACATCGCCAATTAAAAAAGTCAAAATACCACTTTTCTCAAAATCTCTAATCCTCCCCAATCTCCTTTATTTCAAAATTCATCACAACCACAACCACAATCTACTATCCATTAATGGCAGCCATGGCCATACATCAGGCTCTTCATCAATGGCACCAATGGCTGTTGTTCTCTATCATGGACTTGGCTCCACCATGCACGACGTCCACTATTTCAACGATGGTCATCCTTACATCGTGTGAAGCAGTAACAACGCAAAAGGCATATCGTCTTCTTTAGTACGAAAACAACCTTGGCAAATTTATCAGTCACGCACTCAGCCTAAACAGCCTCCACAACGTGTGTGTGAAGCACCAACAGCACAATGGGCCTATCGTCTTCTTTAGTAAGACAACAACTTCTGCAACTTTATTAGTCATGCACTCAGCTTAAACAGCCTCCACAAGGTGTGCTATGTCCGCAATAATAACCGCTCCTTCTGCAGTTAGTGGAGCTCCTTCGTGTATAGCCTCTTCCTCCACATCGCACGAAACTTGAGTCTTAACTCAACCAATGTCGAGTGCTCCACTTTGTCAGCCATGCTCTTAGCCCAAATAATCTCCATGATGTGTGCTCCGTCGGAGCCTATAATGGCTCCGTCTACAGTTGGTGGAGCTCATTCCTACGCAACCATGGTTTCCTCGGCTTCAAAAACAATCAACCTCCTTTGTCTATGTGGAATTATGGCTTCAGCAACAGTTGTAAGTGCTCTTTCATAATCAATAGTGGCTTCACTAGACTCCATGGGGTTTAATGCCTAGGATTTTGAGTTTTTCCCAATGTTCGTCAAAAAATTCTCTTGCTTGTAATTCTGAAAATTTGGGTTTGTGGTATGCTTGTTAGAAATAGGTTTGGCTTTATAAATGTGCTTGGTATAAAGATTCTTTGTCTGGTATATAGAGGAATTCATGTTGTAGGAATTTGGTGAATGATTTATGATCAAAAGAGTATATTGCAGCCATTGGCTTGCTCCTCATCCACCTTTTATACCTGAAAAGGGTCGTAGGAAATTTTAGAATTTCTTTTTGCATGCCTTAAAGGACACGCTAGTGGCCGTTGAGCTATTCCTTCTTGGTGCGCGTGTGTGCGCGTAGGTGCGGAAATAAATAGTAAGCTTATGAAGCATTATATATATATACACACACACACTTGACATAGGAAACTCCCCGAGCCCGTAACACATTGTCTTAGCTTCAAGTTGTTTGATAACCTTCGTTCATGCGCTTGGTTAGATCTTCCTTTCCTATTATTTGAGTAATAGTGATCTCGCCTGTCTTACGATGTTTATGAATTGGCACTTGCCTTGGGCTTTCACTTCGCCTCATCATCACTATCATTTCTGGTCTATAGCCCAAATAGAATGAGACTAGAAGGAATTGAAATGATGGGTATTTGGTGGAGTAGGATTTGTTGCGGCCATTGGCCTGCTATTCCTAGGCTTGAATATGGTAGTGAGGGAATTTTAATTCGAAATTATGAGAAATAGGATATTATTGGTGATATTATTTTTCTTTGAATGCAAAATGGACATTTAGTCATTTTTTCATCATTTTCCTTTCAAAAGCTCATGTAAAATGTTAGAGGAAATTATGGAATCTTTGGAGGAAATGACCCCAAAGTTGGAGGAATTCATCCATATTTCTTTTTTACTTATGAGTCACGCTCAGAATTAGCAAGTCATATGTTGGCTCGTTTCTTTACTTATTCTTAAAGTGGCTAGTTCGCCTAGCTTTACAGCAAGTTAAGAAATGAACAAATATATGATATAGCTATGTAGATAGCTGATGTGCTTAAAATACAGTAAAAATAAAGAAAAGATAACAGGAAAATGGAGTGAGAATATATACCATAAAATCAAACAATGCCCTATTTGGACCTCTATATTGAGAGACATGGTTAGTCATTCTAAAATAAGGCTTCTTTTCCTATTTTTCGTCTAAGTAAAAAGGAGATGGACTTGTAATTCCTACATATCCTGTGGTCTTTTCTTTACTTTCCTCTTGAGAGTTTTCCTTATGGGAGTTTAATACAGGAGTCAAACTTGTCGGGGTGCAACTAATAAGAATAAAAATTCCTCCTAAAAGCTCTTCTTTCACCTTACCATCCGAGCTCTCTACTGATTCTTGATTTTCAGTAGATTTCCCATAAAATTTTGACATGGCTTTCATAGGCTCCCACGATTTCTCTTTCTTCCTCTTTAGAGCAGTCTTTTGGCTTAGAAGTCTTATATTCTGAGTTTGAGAAAGTTTCACATATAATTTTTTGCTCCATATTATGCCATTAATTGCTTGGCCTGACCTTTAGAGGAGCCACGAATCTCGGTTGTCTCCTCTAAAATGGAAAAGTAGAAGTTGGTTGGGTTCTTAGAGGAAACCAAGTTCTGGCTGTTTGTTCCTTTCCAGGGCTTCATCTTGTTTTGTCTTCATGTACCACCTTTTAGGAATCCAAAATTTATGGATTACTCATTCTGGATGGATTTATGCAGCTTCCCTCTTTGTCTCCTTTTGTAATTTGACGAATCATACACAGATGCCATTAGAGGAATAGTTTCCTTCTTCTTTAGAAACTTTAATATGTCTCTATCGATCATATCCTACACAATATTCTTAAAATCGTAGTGAGAATCAATTACATGATTACAGGAACTGTGACACATACATTGTATTTGTGGATGATTTTTTCTGTTAACTATCGAAGGAATAACCCCTTAGCCCATTCCTGCAACTTCTTCCTCTTCATAATGTGCAGAATAGTTATTTAGATTCATGTCTCGGAAGAATTGATGAGGAGCCATAGAAGCCAAAGGCCTGCCATTACCAAAATGGCGGCCATTGATAGCAAAAATCCAAATAATTCCCCAAAATTCCTTCTTACACTGATATTTATCTTCCATTGGAGCTGGATGAGGAAGAGGATTAGGAACCTAGGACGAGATCAGCTATGTGATTCATGAGAGCTTCTAGAGGAATGCCCCCGAGTTTTTCCTGCATGATCAGCATAGAGGGTTTTTCCTGACCTTTATTCCTGGGACTGGATTGAGTTTGACCAAACATGAGTTACTCTACCCTCTCCAAGACTTGTAGGATTTTTTCTTGGCCAACTTCCATCCTCCTTAATATTGTATCTTCAAAAATAACCAGATCAATAATTAAATTAGTAGACGAGCTTATATCACCTGAGGCTCCAACAACAGCTGTTGAATTTTAAGATGTGCCAGATTCCTCTTAAATTGCTCCACCAAGTGTGGAACGATTCCTTCTCATATTTACCTACTGGTGTAGGAGAAACTTTCTATTGGAGTTGGTCATTTGAGCGCTAATTTGGCCCAATAATTTACTATACATTTAATTTTATTATTTATTAATAAAATAATTATATTTTCATTATAGTTTATTAATGGTAATTATTATGTCATTATCTCGTAGTGCATATTAGTTTAATATGTATAAATATGCTGAGAATGACATCGACCTTAAAATAGTCATATAGTAATACTGGACACTGAGTGGTCTGTCATTGGGATAGTATTACTATTATAAACTATTCTTAAAGTAAATATTCTTAGTAGACGGTCTTGGAATACGGTCGAATTCCTATAACCTAGAAGACTAGCACATGCTGTATATTTGAATTGGAGTTCTAATGGTCTAACCCAATGGACCATGAGCAAAGGAAGCTTGTATAGACATGTGGGTATTCGTTGGAGCGAATACTGAATGACTCACAAGTGATTCCCAATAGTTGAAAGTACACACCACTGTCAATAGGAATCTCATCGAGTTGAGTAGCATATGTGATCCTTTTGACTATAGGATAACATTGATTTTGTGTGTGATCGTCCACACTTAATTCACTATATGTCAGAGACCTTTCATAGTCTGACCGCTAGATGTTCATTGGGTATGAATCAATGCACCTGTTAATCAAGTGTGCATCAAAATAGGATCCGTTCCGTATGTGTACCATAAGGTGACACGGAACTCACTTGGATGATTAGGCTAAGCAAACCCCTCGCAACAGATAAAACCCCAAGAACTGTGAATTTGGTCACAAAGAAAACCCACATAGAACTTATCTTTGAGAACCCTTAAAATGATTCCTTGTAGTGTTCTACTAGCACGGAGACGCCACTAAGGTTTCCACACCTTAGATAAGTCGATTGCATGAATTAAGGGGAATCTCTCCCTTAAGCAATTTTGGCCAAAGCCAAGCTTTTAAGATAAAGCTAAATTCGAAAATGGGTGATTACCTTTCCATTAAAAAGATAAGAGTTTATATAGTACAATGAAAGAAATCCTAATCGACATAAAATGACCAAAACATCCTTCATGGCTAACTAATGGCTACTTAAAGACTTCTTAATAGTCATTTAACAACCCAGACAACTTATCATAAAAGTCTAAAGTAATAAAGACTTAATCAAAATATTTGCTAAAAAAGTCAATAAAGGAAAAATAATAAATCACAAAAATCCAACAAAGGTAGCAAGTTTTTCAAAGCCATAGCCAAAACATTTCCTTAATATAAAATCCCTAAAAATTTATGGCCTTTATGTATTTAAGCTCAATGATATGTTTTAAAGTTTAATAAGTCTTGTCTTGGCCGAATATTTGGTGTTGGGCTTAATTCGTCTTGATTCGTCAAAAGGTATATGACTTCCGAATTATTGGTGCGTCAAACTGGTATGACTTGGGTAAGGTGAAATAGCTTTGGACCTACTATATAGAAATCCTCATGTGTTGCCATTATGCCTTGGAGCTGTCTGTCACACTTGACCATGGCACTCTGTGCTATCCTCGCCATTGCATCTCTGATTTTCTCTTTGGCGTGTGATTAGCCCTATTCGAACTTGCAAAAACTTTACCATATTGCAAGTCGTGACATCTAATGTTCATTATGTTGGACAATTATGACCCATATCATCACTATTTGTAAAAGACATTGTGTTTTTGTACAAATTAACTATACGACAAAGGAAATTGCTATTTTATCATTTTGTAATTGGATTATTTGGATATATATAAATGATAAAAGTCTATATGATCAGTACTGGATTAATAAGATATGAGATAGTATTAATCCATGAATGGTTTAATCATTAAATATCCATAGTCATAGTATTATTGAGACTAGATATCGATAATACGAAATAAACTAGTATTACACTTGTGCGCGTTATGGACAATTAACGGCATAGTTCTCGTATATTTAAGTATTGGATACTTATGCAAGTGAGATTTGAGGTTCTGTTAGCCGTTAGACTGGGAACAGCTTCGCTCTAGATAGACCCCTCGGAATCCCATTGGTAGTATGACTATGTGTCTATGGGAATCCGAATCACGGTAGGTGTATGTGGTTTTAACATGGGACTTTCATCGCTAATACTTGCGACAATCAATATACTTTGGTTTTGGTCGTCCGGAGCTTTAATAGGTTCTGTGTACGCCTCTTCTGGGTATACTGAGAATCGTAGTGTATTGGGTGTGATGTCAAGGAGTATCACTTCATTCATATAGAGATGATGATCACACAAGGATACAGAACTAGTATTCTTAAATGCTGCAGCTATCGAGATAATATAACTAGGGCATGATTATCCGATTACAAAGACTAGTTGCTAGTGATCCGATATATGCTTCGTACGGGGAAGACACAATTCCAGCTCTAAGCCTAGCATGTGACACCCGATACTGGATCATATTACGTAATACATTGTATACTACGCCTGATATAAATTATATATTCTTCATTGAATATTTCTGGAGAATTGGGTAGGTGTGGGAACACAGTGAGATCTGGACGACGCATGCTGTTCTAGGCTCGGGGGCCTAGTTGGGAGTACGGAGTAGCCAACGGAGGACTAAATCGGAGAGTGATGGAGTCGCCACCCGGTGTGAACCGGGACAAATATTTAAGGCCGCACTCACCCCTCGCAAGGGAAGACCTCAAACCATTGGGTTCGGAATGGTCCCTTACTTATGCCACTTGTAATGTAAAGATTATGCAATAATCTAACCAAGCCTATGACATATATTTCCGAGTGCACCACAATCCTAAATTAGCATGCTTAAAAGTAAAGTTCACAACTAACATACATGAAGTCAAATCTTATTGCCAAATTCACATGCTTAAAAGTATTTCTAACAACACATAACATCACAAGAATTTAATCATTCATGTAAACATAAATGCAAGCATGCATGTGAATACTTTTCCAAGCGGTACGTGGAATTGTATCCCAAGTACAAACTGCACTACTGTCCATTCGGAATCGGCTACAGAATTTACGTCTGGGTTTCCATCCGATATACCACATGAAATAATGTTCACATGCTTTCACAACATGGACGCATAAATCATAATACTTTAAGCCAAGACTAAGGTAGATAATGCAATTATAGGGAATAAACATGCTCTTCATTATTATGTGCACAAAGATAAGAACAACTATGTGTGGTTTCATCAAGAAAATCACTTAAGCAACAATTATACATGGCATGTGATGAATATGTTTCAGTTCAGTGTGTTCGCGTTCGTGTAGCGTTCGTAAACGCGTTTGAACGGAAATGAAACAGAATGCTCACGTTCACATGGCGTTCGTGAACGCGTTCGAACGGAAATGAGACCTGATGCATGATAAGGCAGAATGTATGCGCGTTCGAGTTACGTTCGTAAACGCGTTCGAACGGGGACAGACCTGATGCATGAAATGCTCACGTTCGTAGAGCGTTCGTGAACGCGTTCGAACGGAAATGAACAGAATGCTCACGTTCGTATGGCGTTTGCTAACGCGTTCGAACGGAAATGAAACAGAATGCTCACGTTCGTATGGCGTTTGTTAACGCGTTCGAACGAAATGAGACCTGATGCATGATAAGGCAAAATGTATGCGCGTTCGAGTTGCGTTCGTAAACGCGTTCGAACGGGGACAGACCTGATGCATGAAATGCTTACGTTCGTAGAGCGTTCGTGAACGCGTTCGAACGGAAATGAAACAGAATGCTCACGTTCGTATGGCGTTTGCTAACGCGTTCGAACGGAAATGAGACCTGATGCATGATAAGGCAAAATGTATGCGCGTTCGAGTTACGTTCGTGAACGCGTTCGAACGGGGACAGACCTGATGGATGGAAGTTGACGCGATACATGAAAGCTAAAGGGGCGCGGCGAAGCATCGTGGTAAGGATCTTATCCCCGTGAAACGGAGTGCCTTTAATCCGACTTACTAAGCCCATGCGCAATGAACATACAATAAAAGTAAAGGCATAATAACAAAGACGAGTTATCGGACTTTGTATATCCGATTGAACACATCTCACGTCCAATCGAATATACATCATCCAGCGCGGCGAAGCATCGTGATAAGGATCTTATCCCCGTGAAGCGGAGTGCCTTTAATCCGACTTACTAAGCCCATGCGCAATGAACATACAATATGCATAAAATAAAGACAGAAGTAAACACAAAGATACTTGGCGCGGCGAAGCATCGTGGTAAAGGATTTTAACCTCTTCAATTAGAGGACCTTTCATCGCACTTACTAAGCCCATGCGCTTTTCTCATTATTACATAAGTAAATATCATGCAGCAAATTAAACGGCGGAATAATTAAACAACTCAAAATTAAACAAATGAACATGCCGTTTACTCAAGTGATACGTGGAGTTGTGGCCCGAGTACAGATCATACTACCGTCCATTCGGAATCGGCTATGAAATTTACGTCTGGGTTTCCATCCTATATACCACAAGAGGCGGCATGCCTTTCATCTAAAATTCACAACAAACATCGTATATGCAACAAATACAACAAATGCAGAAAATATAATCGAGATAAATGAACAGAACTTAAATAGGAATAAGTGTGAAGAATACCCTCAGGTCTAACCTTTTGATTGTCCTCGGACTTGCGTTTCGCGGAGATCGGAAGGGATAAAGCTCCGCAACTTTTCTGGTTCACTGGTTTGCGTTTCCCCTCGCTGTTTCGCTGCTCAAGCCACTATTTTAACTCTGCTTTGCTGCTGTTTTTCTCTGTGTTTCTGTTTTCTATTTTGGTTTTTTGATTTTGTTCTTGGGTGTGACTTAGGTTGTGTGTCTCTTAGGTTGTGTGAAAGGGGTGTGTCTTAGGTTGTGTGTCTCTTAGGTTGTGTCTTGCTTGTGATTCTTGTGTGAGATGAGAGAGTGAAGGGGTCTTGGGCGTGGGCTACCGAGATTGGAGGAGGGGGGTGGCTAGGTTAGGTCATGTTTATATAGAAGAGGGCTAGGGTTTGCCCTTGTCTCACAAGGAAGAGATTGGTTTCCAAATTAGGAGTGATAGGAATGGTATATACAAGATTGAGGGGGGACAAGATATTTTAATTAGGAAGTCAACTAATCTAAATTGGTGGATATCTTATTGAATTAGGAAGTCAAATATTTAATTGGCTTGGTTTAGGATTACAATATTTTTAAGTTTGGGAATAATCTTATTAGATTGGGAATATAATTGGTTGATTGATTTTAATTAGGCATGATTATATTTTGGTTTAGTGTGTGATTTGTTTATTTTATGTTTGGTAAATATCTTACTTAATTATTTAATTAATTTAATTATTATCTTATTAGTTAATGTTTAATTAATATTTATTTATTTAATTGGGATGTGTTTTATGGGCTTTGGGGGGCTAAATGGGCTGGGGTGTGAGGCTAGCAGCAAAACCAGAATTACCGACACCGTTCGAACGCCTCCTCGAACGTGACACGAACGCTCGAAGTCTGCTTTCCGTTCGAACGTATGCACGAATGCAGCACGAACGAAAACAGTGAACCTTGCTTATTCCGAATTTCCCCTTCCGATATCTGTTTCCCGCGGTTTTCATGACTCAAAAGGTAGTGCCTCCAAATGAGACTCATCATCGGGCTTCACATGCAAAAATGCAATGCCTACAGTCGCCCCCACTTTGATGGGACTTGTGCAGTGTGTGACTTTGAACAATCCTATCAAAGTACATGCAATGCATTTTTACTTACCTGGCTCGCCAGCTACCATTTGACTTGCCTGTTGTATTGAGATACTTTGAACTTTGGGCTTTGTTCTCAAACTGTTTAGATGAGGCTTTATTCCTTCGAGCTTTATTCCCGAACTGTTTAGATAAGGCTTTATTCCCTCGAGCTTTATTCCCGAACTGTTGAGATGAGGCTTTATTCCTCCGAGCTTTATTCCCGAACTGTATAGATAAGGCTTTATTCCCTCGAGCTTTATTCCCGAACTGTTGAGATGAGGCTTTATTCCTCCGAGCTTTATTCCCGAACTGTATAGATAAGGCTTTATTCCCTCGAGCTTTATTCCCGAACTGTTGAGATGAGGCTTTATTCCTCCGAGCTTTATTCCTGAACTGTATAGATAAGGCTTTATTCCCTCGAGCTTTATTCCCGAACTGTTGAGATGAGGCTTTATTCTCCGAGCTTTATTCCCGAACTGTATAGATAAGGCTTTATTCCCTCGAGCTTTATTCCCGAACTGTTACTGTGAGGTGGTCCATTCCCGAACCGTTACTGTGAGGTGGTCCATTCCCGAACCGTTACTGTAAAGTGTTCATTCCCGAACTGTTACTGTGAGGTGTTCATTCCCGAACTGTTACTGTAAAGTGTTCATTCTTGAACTCTGCTCCATTCTTGGATTGCCATTCTCGGCTTGTTCATTCTTGAACTGTCCATTCCCGGACCATATCTCCATTCTCGGAGTGCTACTTCCGACTTGTTCATTCTTGAACTCTGCTCCATTCTTGGATTGCCATTCCCGGCTTGTTCATTCTTGAACTGTCCATTCCCGGACCATATCTCCATTCTCGGAGTGCTACTTCCGACTTGTTCATTCTTGAACTCTGCTCCATTCTCGGACTATATCTCCATTCTCGGAGTGCCATTCTCGGTAGAACTGATCTGATGTAATATGGGCCTCGCCCCCAAAATGCCATACCCGGCAATGCTGATACTGATGTAATGTGGGCCTCGACCCTGGGACTCATTCCCAAACTATGTTTGATGTGGTCCTCGACCCTGGGACTCATCCCCAAAACTGATGTTGAAGTGGGCCTCGGCCTCAACTGCTACTGACATGGGCCTCGCCCCCAGACTGACGCTGATGTGGGCCTCGACCCTCGACTGACGCTGATGTGGGCCTCGGCCCTGGATTCATTCCAAAATTCTGTTGATGTGGGCCTTGACCCTGGGACTTATCCCCAAAACTGATACTGATCCGGGCCTCGACCCTCTGCGATTCATTCTCGAAAATTGCTGATATTGTACTGTTACTACTTCTGGCTGGCTTGTATTTGACGCTTTCTCTTTTTCTCCTCTGAAACCTGTTATTACAAACAGAACAAACACAAAAAAAAAGATGCGAATATGTTATGTGTATGCATGCATGCATGTTCCTATCCCGTCGGGTTAGGTCTTCCATCAATCCTCTTGGTGACTGCTTAGTCTTCTTTTCCTCGGGCAAACCACTGCTTCAGTCTGTCTACGTTGATCGGTTCTGTGAACTCATTCCCTTCCAAGTCTGACAGTCTCACTGCATCGTTTCCCAATTTCTGAATGACTATCCTGCCTCTTCTGCTTACTTCTTCTGAGGATTCCCTGTGTTTCTGAACATCACTAATTTTCATAGTACCCAGGTTGAATGTTTTTCTTAAATATACTCATATTGCAGAAGAGATTCAGCAAAATGACCGTCTTTATTATCATTAAGAAAATGGTTCGAACATGTAGACTAAATCAATGTCTATATTAAAAATGCAGGACCAAATAAACTAGGAGGAATAACTTTATCATATTGACTTCTTCCTTGGCCTATGGTTCTTCACTGTTATCCTTTATCTCAATGCAAGAAGCCTGGGTGGTTGAGTGGGTTTATGGTTGAGGGTTCATGTGTGCATTGGGTTGTTCTTTTTCTGGATTGGGTATTTTATGGGAGTCAATGAGGTTTTGGACCTCATGCCTAAGGCGGGTGCAGTTGTCGGTGTCATGGCCTTTTTCTTGATGGAAGTAACAATACTGGTTTAGGTTGAGGTATGGTGGCACAGGATTCGGAAATGGCCTAGGTTCCATAGGTTTTAGAAGTCCTTGCAATTTCAACTTTTCAAATACTTTTGACAAAGGTCTACCGAGATTGGAGAATCGCCTGTTCTTGACGGTAGCGACCTCAGCAGCAGCGGGCTTGGCCTCAGAAGGCCCCCCAAAAGTTCTCTTATTTTGACCATAGAACTTTCTGTTCTCAGCTTCTTCTTCTTCAATATCCATGACAGTCTCCCTCAACTGTCGAAAGTCACCAATCATAGAGGTCATCCTCCTTAGTTTGCCATAAATGGAGGGCTTAGTACCCTTGATAATCATCTTGATCGGGTCCTTCTCTGAGGGCCTAGTCTGTATCTTCAGGAGCTGGCTTCTCCAGCGATCTACATACCCTTTGAAGCTTTCCTCTGGCTTCTGCTTAACATTCTCCAGATCGCGGAGCGACAGGTCGATCTCCAGGTCAGTGACGTACTGCTTCAGGAAAGCATCAGCTAACTCCCTCCAATCTTCTTTCACTTTCTTCTCCAAACTGTGGTACCATACCACGGGAGCTCCCTCGAGCGACATTCCGAACATTTTCTGCATTTGGCACTGAGACAAGCCAACTGAACTCATGACTGATACAAACTGTCGGAGATACACCCTCGGATCCCCATTCCCGTTGAACTTAGCCATATCAGGCATCTTGAACTGTGCCGGCAACTGTTCCTCGAAAGTCAGTGTGTCATAATCCAGCAGATCCTCATTCTTACCCCTCATCTTGCGGGTAACTGACTCAACCTGATCCCGGAGTTTCTGTAACTCTGCCTGAGACCCAGACACTCGGCCCGCTGCATAATCTGCCATATCATCATCAAAAGCGGGGGTATCATCCCCCAATCTGTTCGGAGATTCCTCTTGCCTTACGTTTTCAGAATTTCCCCCAGCATGGGGCACAGTCATACCAGCCACAGCAGTAGTCAAGGCTTGCAGCTGTTCAGTAATCTTTGTGAGATTGTTTTCCAACTGATCCATTCGAGACACTTCATTATCTGATCCACTCATGGTTCCAACCGTTCTCTTAGTGAGTCTGGTTCTCTCCCTAACCCAAACGGTATCTATCGTGTCTTTTAAGACACAGAGGGTGTTAACAAAGTATATGTATGCATGAGGTGCACAAGAAGCATATATTAAATCAAATATAATTCTCAACCAAATCGGCCTATTTTCATTTTAGAAGCTTTTGGGCTAACTGTCATAATAGTGAATCCGTCCCAGTTTAAATGGCCCAACGAATTCATGTCTTATGGCAAGGAGCCCAACTAAATCCAAATGATAATATCCCGAACACAATCATAAAACGGCCCATTGTTATTTAGAAGCCTTTGGCCCAATAGTCATAAGATACGTTCTTGTCCCAGTTTAAATGGCCCAACAAGCCCATGTCTCATGACAAAAGATCCAGATGGATTCAAATAGCAATGTTCCCAAACATAAGCATACAAGGAAGACATCATAAACATAAAAAAGGTAAATTCTACCGCGTGGCCCATCATCATTTCAGAAGTTCTGGGCCTAATTGTCATAAGATACGAACCTGCCCCAGTTTAAATGGCCCAGCAAGTTCGCATTTTTGACAAAGAGTCCAGTTCATCGAAATGATAATGGTCCTAAAGCACAAGGAAATACTTGTTATAGGCTATACAACCCGGTCTACGCATGGGTTCGTGGGGGCATGGACAAAGACTCTTGCCGGCGAAGGATTGCCTACAACTAGGTCTCCCCACTCAAGGGTCCGAGCGACCAAGTAAGCGCCCTTTTTTATACCTTACGGTACGTGCCAACAAGTCATGGTGTGTGACTAACTGTCAAATGGATTCCTTGTTGCAGATCCCCCAGAGGGAAGGTGGAGCGAGGCTCACTTAAATACCCAAGCCTCTTAGGCTCTTATCGCTTGGTGTCAGGAATAAGCAACAAATCCTCCAAATTACTATGTCACAACAGGCTAATGGTAATGATCATTTAAGTGCCTTCACAGCTTTTCCTCGGAAGGTAGTGAGTGAAGGAAGACACCAAACCATTAACACGCCTCAAAATGTCTTTCATCACAACCCTCATTTCGCACATTTGCAGACACGGTTAATTAAAGCATAAATCTATACATTACAAGGAATTATTTCGGGGCCGATTCTCTATCCCCAGTGGAGTCGCCAGAACTGTGGGAACACAGTGAGATCTGGACGACGCATGCTGTTCTAGGCTCGGGGGCCTAGTTGGGAGTACGGAGTAGCCAACGGAGGACTAAACCGGAGAGTGATGGAGTCGCCACCCGGTGTGAACCGGGACAAAGATTTAAGGCCGCACTCACCCCTCGCAAGGGAAGACCTCAAACCATTGGGTTCGGAATGGTCCCTTACTTATGCCACTTGTAATGTAAAGATTTATGCAATAATCTAACCAAGCCTATGACATATATTTCCGAGTGCACCACAATCCTAAATTAGCATGCTTAAAAGTAAAGTTCACAACTAACATACATGAAGTCAAATCTTATTGCCAAATTCACATGCTTAAAAGTATTTCTAACAACACATAACATCACAAGAATTTAATCATTCATGTAAACATAAATGCAAGCATGCATGTGAATACTTTTCCAAGCGGTACGTGGAATTGTATCCCAAGTACAAACCGCACTACCGTCCATTCGGAATCGGCTACGGAATTTACGTCTGGGTTTCCATCCGATATACCACATGAAATAATGTTCACATGCTTTCACAACATGGACGCATAAATCATAATACTTTAAGCCAAGACTAAGGTAGATAATGCAATTATAGGGAATAAACATGCTCTTCATTATTATGTGCACAAAGATTAGAACAACTATGTGTGGTTTCATCAAGAAAATCACTTAAGCAACAATTATACATGGCATGTGATGAATATGTTTCAGTTCAGTGTGTTCGCGTTCGTGTAGCGTTCCTAAACGCGTTCGAACGGAAATGAAACAGAATGCTCACGTTCGCATGGCGTTCGTGAACGCGTTCGAACGGAAATGAGACCTGATGCATGATAAGGCAGAATGTATGCGCGTTCGAGTTACGTTCGTAAACGCGTTCGAACGGGGACAGACCTGATGCATGAAATGCTCATGTTCATAGAGCGTTCGTGAACGCGTTCGAACGGAAATGAAACAGAATGCTCACGTTCGTATGGCGTTTGCTAACGCGTTCGAACGGAAATGAAACAGAATGCTCACATTCATATGGCGTTTGTTAACGTGTTCGAACGGAAATGAGACCTGATGCATGATAAGGCAAAATGTATGCGCGTTCGAGTTGCGTTCGTAAACGCGTTCGAACGGGGACAGACCTGATGCATGAAATGCTTACGTTCGTAGAGCGTTCGTGAACGCGTTCGAACGGAAATGAAACAGAATGCTCACGTTCGTATGGCGTTTGCTAACGCGTTCGAACGGAAATGAGACCTGATGCATGATAAGGCAAAATGTATGCGCGTTCGAGTTACGTTCGTGAACGCGTTCGAACGGGGACAGACCTGATGCATGGAAGTTGACGCGATACATGAAAGCTAAAGGGGCGCGGCGAAGCATCGTGGTAAGGATCTTATCCCCGTGAAACGGAGTGCCTTTAATCCGACTTACTAAACCCATGCGCAATGAACATACAATAAAAGTAAAGGCATAATAACAAAGACGAGTTATCGGACTTTGTATATCCGATTGAACACATCTCACGTCCAATCGAATATACGTCATCCAGTGCGGCGAAGCATCGTGATAAGGATCTTATCCCCGTGAAGCGGAGTGCCTTTAATCCGACTTACTAAGCCCATGCGCAATGAACATATAATATGCATAAAATAAAGACAGAAGTAAACACAAAGATACTTGGCGCGGCGAAGCATCGTGGTAAAGGATTTTAACCTCTTCAATTAGAGGACCTTTCATCGCACTTACTAAGCCCATGCGCTTTTCTCATTATTACATAAGTAAATATCATGCAGCAAATTAAACGGCGGAATAATTAAACAACTCAAAATTAAACAAATGAACATGCCGTTTACTCAAGTGATACGTGGAGTTGTGGCCCGAGTACAGATCATACTACCGTCCATTCGGAATCGGCTATGAAATTTACGTCCGGGTTTCCATCCTATATACCACAAGAGGCGGCATGCCTTTCATCCAAAATTCACAACAAACATCGTATATGCAACAAATACAACAAATGCAGAAAATATAATCGAGATAAATGAACAGAACTTAAATAGGAATAAGTGTGAAAAATACCCTCAGGTCTAACCTTTTGATTGTCCTCGGACTTGCGTTTCGCGAAGATCGGAAGGGATAAAGCTCCGTAACTTTTCTGGTTCACTGGTTTGCGTTTCCCCTCGCTGTTTCGCTGCTCAAGCCACTATTTTAACTCTGCTTTGCTGCTGTTTTTCTCTGTGTTTCTGTTTTCTGTTTTGGTTTTTGATTTTGTTCTTGGGTGTGACTTAGGTTGTGTGTCTCTTAGGTTGTGTGAAAGGGGTGTGTCTTAGGTTGTGTGTCTCTTAGGTTGTGTCTTGCTTGTGATTTTTGTGTGAGATGAGAGAGTGAAGGGGTCTTGGGCGTGGGCTACCGAGATTGGAGAGGGGGGGTGGCTAGGTTAGGTCATGTTTATATAGAAGAGGGCTAGGGTTTGCCCTTGTCTCACAAGGAAGAGATTGGTTTCCAAATTAGGAGTGATAGGAATGGTATATACAAGATTGAGGGGGGACAAGATATTTTAAATTAGGAAGTCAACTAATCTAAATTGGTGGATATCTTATTGAATTAGGAAGTCAAATATTTAATTGGCTTGGTTTAGGAATACAATATTTTTAAGTTTGGGAATAATCTTATTAGATTGGGAATATAATTGGTTGATTGATTTTAATTAGGCATGATTATATTTTGGTTTAGTGTGTGATTTGTTTATTTTATGTTTGGTAAATATCTTACTTAATATTTTAATTAATTTAATTATTATCTTATTAGTTAATGTTTAATTAATATTTATTTATTTAATTTGGGATGTGTTTTATGGGCTTTGGGGGGCTAAATGGGCTGGGGTGTGAGGCTAGCAGCAAAACCAGAATTACCGACACCGTTCGAACGCCTCCTCGAACGTGACACGAACGCTCGAAGTCTGCTTTCCGTTCGAACGTATGCACGAACGCAGCACGAACGAAAACAGTGAACCTTGCTTATTCCGAATTTCCCCTTCCGATATCTGTTTCCCGCGGTTTTCATGACTCAAAAGGTAGTGCCTCCAAATGAGACTCATCATCGGGCTTCACATGCAAAAATGCAATGCCTACAGTAGGCATGATTCTTTGCTAGAAGCCAACCATGTTTTGTAAATTGGTGAGAACGTGGTACGTGGTACGAACGTGTTGGATAGTCTGAAAACCAGATTTACTGCCAACATATCCATGGATCTCTTGGGTCGCTTCCCAAATATTCACCAATGACATTTAACTTGAACAGAATTAATTTGGGATTAATTATGAGAGAGAAAATTAATCTGGGATTAATTACGGCAAGAATTTATCTGGGATAAAATCCGTTTAGAAGATAAAACGCGATTAATTTGGAGTTAATCAATTAACTAATATATTGGATATATTAATTGAAATCAGATTTCAATGCAAAATTAAAATTGGATTTTAATTCGGGTGAATGAATTAATTTGGAATTAATTCGTAAACACCTTTGGTAATAATTTTACTAGGCATTAGTATTAATTAAATTTAATTTAATTACATCACAACGGAAAATTCGTTTAATCAGATTAAACAAACCCGAGCCCAAAGTGTGTTGTGTAAGCCAACTAGATTTGGAATTAAATGAGTGGGACCCATGACTTACATCAATTATCACTATTTATGATGTAAGTAGTTGGAATAGTAAATGTGGCATTTACTTCACACATCTACCACTTTTGAAAGTCAACAACACAATAATTTTGGAAAATTGAAAACAAATTTTCTCTCATTCTTCTCTCCCAAAACCGTGAGCCATCTTCTTCCTTGGGAAAAATTTGCTTCACAAATTGGTTAAGCTAGCACTTAATGAGTCATTTTAAGGTGATAGGGAAACTCACCCTTGAGTTTGGAATTCATTTTTAGGCTTGCCGCTTCCATCCATTCAAAGAAAGTTTTGAATTTTCTAATTCGATCAATGTAAGTTTTTCCGCAACTCACTTGATTATTCACACTAGAATCATGTTTAGGATCATTGGGATGTCTTAGAGACACTAACACCTTGAGTGGATGGATTCGTGTCATTCCCTAACTCTTCAAAAGTATTTGACCTCTAATTCGTACCTGCATCCAAAAGAGTTAAATCAGACATATTATACTCACCTTGAAAATCCAACTTGTACGTATTTTCATCAATCCGTTCAAGGACCATCCCATCTCGGTTGTAGCTTGGATTTATGCTTTTCAGGAAATCTCTCCTTACGCATGTGTACCCAAACCTAATCACCAGGCTGAAATACCACACACTTTGTTCCCTTATTTGCATGAGAAGCATACTGTTCATTCTTCCGCTGTATATGCTCTTTTGCTTTCTCATGTATATGTTTCACCAAATCAGTTTTTCTTTTTCCATCTAATCTTGTATGCTCATTAACAGGCAATGGTAACAAATCTAATGGAGTTAGTGGCTGAAAATCATAAATAATTTAAAATGGTTAATAAGATGTAGAAGAATGAATGTTACGATTATATGCAAACTTAATAAAAGGCAAACAATCATTTCAAGTTATTAAGTTCTTCGTGATAATAGTACGCAATAACTGAGTTAAAGTTCTATTAACCACTTTGGTCTACTCATCAGTTTGGGGTTGGCAAGTAGTAAAATACAAAAGTTTAGTTCCTAATTTACCCTATAAAACTTTCCAAAAATGATTAAGAGATTAACATCACGATATGAAACTATACTCAGTGGAATTACACGGAGCCTTACTACTTCTCTAAAGAACAAGTCAACAATATTAGTGGCATCATCAGTCTTATGACATGTTATAAAGTGTGCCATCTTACTGAACCTATCAACCATTATAAAAATGAATTCTTACTCTGCCTAGTCCTAGGTAAATCCAATATAAAGTCTATTGATACGTCTACCCATGGCTCACTAGCTACATGCAATGATGTGTACAAACCATGAGACATAAGCTTAGATTTAATCTTTTTACAAGTTAAGCATTTATCACACAAAAGCTCAATATCTCTCCGTATATTAGGCAAATAAAAATATTCACTCAATACCCCTGAGGTCTTAGCAATGTCAAAGTGCCCCATTAAACCTTCCTAATGAACAACTCACGCTTACTACAAACAGGAATGCATAATCTATTCTTCCTAAATAAAAACCCATCATGTTGGGAGAATTTACTAAAGGTAGACTTTTCACATGCAGCATAGATAATACTAAAGTCAGTATCACTTGCATAAATTTCTTTAATAAATTCAAACCCAAGCATTCTTGCACTCAATGAAGTAAGTAAAGCATACCTTCGTGATAATGCATCAGATAGCGGATTACATATGGAAATGTCTCAACAAACTCTAATCATTGTGCGTGTCGTTTATTTAGCTTACCTTGGCCCTTCAAATGCTTCAATGATTCATGATCTGTATGGATCACAAACTCTCGAGGCCACACATAATGCTGCCAAGTCTCAAAGGCTCTCACTAGCGCATACAACTCATTGTCGTATATGGGTACCTCAAAACTATTTCATTTAGTTTCTCACTAAAGTAAGCTATTGGCCACTTTTCTTGCATAAGAACTGATCCAATGCCTATCCTGGATGCATCATACTCAATCTCAAATGTTTTCTCAAAGTTGCATAGCGCCAAAACTAGTGCAATGCATAACTTCATTTTAAGATCCTGGAATGCACGCTCCTACTCTTCTCCCCATTTGAAGCCAATAATTTTATTCATTACTTTAGTCAGTGTGCTGCAATACTGTTGAAGTCTCTAACAAGCCTGCCGTAGAAGCTTGCTAATCCATGGAAGCTCCTGACTTCTGTCATAGTTGTTTGTGTAGGCCAATCTTAAATTGCCTTTTTCTTCTCTACATCAACATCGATACCATATGCACTTACAAGAAAACCAAGGAAAATAATCTTATCCATACAAAAATGCACTTATCAAATTTAGCATACAGTTTTTCCTACCTCAACACTTCAAGAACATGCTTCAAATGTGTAACATGTTCATCTAATGTTTTAATGTAAACTAAGATGTCATCAAAATAAACTACACCTATAAATTCTCGTATAACATGATTCATCAACCTCATAAATATGCTAGGTGCGTTTGTAAGACCAAATGACATAATTAACCATTCATATGAGCCATACTTTCTCTTAAATGCAGTTTTCCACTCATTTCCCTCTCTCATGCGAATTTGATGGTATCCACTCTTTAAATCAATCTTACTAAAAACTTTAGAACCATACAATTCATCCAACATGTCATCTACTCTAGGAATAGGGTGGAGATAGTTTATCGTTATATTATTGATCTCTCGATAATAATTACACATACGCCATGACCTATTTTTCTTAGGAACTAGAAGAACAGGTACCGCACAGGGACTCATACTTTCTCTGACATACAATTTCTCTATCAACTTCTGCAATTGCCTCAGAATTTTTTTGTTTCCTTAGGATTACTTCAGTAGGTTGGTCCTTTGGGAATGACTACGCCAGGTATGAAATCAATATGGTGCTCAGTACCTCTAATGGATGGAAGCCCACTAGGAATGTCCACTGTCAGCACATCACTGAATTCCTGTAAAAGAGATGAAATAGACACAGGAAGTAAATGGTTAGTGTTAGCAATACAAACATGACGATCTTTGTAGACTAGCAAAAGCATAAGCTTGCTAGCCTTAAACGCTATACTTGCTTCACCCTCACCTATGTAGAAGCTCTTTTTCACGGGCTCTTTTGTTTCCCCTTTAAGATCACTTACAATCCCATTGGGAACACTCACGACCTTTGTTTTAGCCTTAATTTCCTTATTAGGTTCAGTCACACTCCCATCATGTGTTTTCTATAAGGCCGTGTTTGCACTTCTGTTCTATCTATCCCTCTCAAGTTTCAACTTGACTTGATCCTCGTGGACTTGCTTCGGTGTGTAAGTGGATATAAGGTAATGGATTTTCCCTTATACTGTAAGGAATATTTATTCTTGAACCCATTGTAAATGAGTTTCCTATCAAACTACCATGGCCTACCCAAAAGAATATGTCTTGCATGCATCAGTATCAAATCACATAGGACATTATCCATGTATGGCCCAATGGTAAAGCTCAATAATACCTGTATAGTTATCTTATTTCGCCATAATCATTTAACCACTGTAACTTGTAAGGCTTGGGATGCTTCAAGCAATCTAAAGCCGTACTTGTGACATTAGCACAACTGCCCCTGTCAATGATCATACTAAACCCATTGCTATTCACATGACAACTAGTGTGAAATATGTTCTCTCTCTGCTAATCACTCTCATCCTCAATAATTTATGCACTCAAAGCACGCTTGAAAACTAAGGACAAGTTATCCAGTGAGTATGTAGCTCTCTCTCTGTCACTAGTATCCTTATTATCAGGCTCATCATCATTAACCTTAACCACATTATCAGTAGAATGTACCTCAACACTATTCTTATCAATCACTAAGGTGCGCTTGTTGAGCATTGTGAAGTATAGTGTCCCATGCCCAAACACTTGAAACATTTGATGTCCTTAGTCTTTGGTATTATACTCTCAAGTTTCAGTCTAGCCTTGTTTGGTTCTGTAATTTTTTTATCCTTGGCGCTAGATTTGACCCTTGGCTTGTTAAATCCTCCATCTCATCGATCATTAGGAACCCACTTCCAATTCCATGATGGAGTAGTCTGAGTACCAAATCTGGATGTAGATTTCTTCTTGAGATAGCTATGTGAAACATCTCTCTAAATCAATAATGATGCAAATCCACCTTGTTGGAAATAACTCTGTGCAAGGCCCATAGAATCCGTTGCCATAGTATCCTCTGCATCCTCTACTACATTCGTCCTAATCATGGAAATCTCCATCTCATTATAGTAATCCTCTACACTTTTGGCCTGTGATATAAATATTGTAGCTTCTGATACAACTCTCTATAGTAATGGCTGGGTATGAACCGTTTCCTCATGAGACCTCGAAATTCTTCCCATGTCTGAATTGACCTCTCATGATTCCTCATTCGGTAGGTGACAATCTGATCCCACCAAATCATCGCATAATCAGTGAATTCCATGGCTGCTAGATTGATCTTATTCTCATCAGAGTAATGATGATAATTGAAATCAACTCGATTTTCTTCTCACACTCCAAATATTCTTTTGGATCATTCTTGCTCCGAAATTTTGGTATCTTGATCTTAATGCTACTCAAATCACCATTAACATCACCATGTCTACCATAACATCTTTTGTCATAATCCTCATGTCTATCATCAAATGCTCCTATACTATCAAACCGTCTATCTCTTCAATCATTTCACCTATCAAACCTCCTATCAAGCCATGGCTGAAATCTCTCCTCCACATTATGAAGATCATCATAATCATAAAACTCATTTTAGCTTCTTCTTCATCTAGTGGTACACGTCATGTTCCCCATTCTGAGGTGGTGGTATACACTTAAGGAACACGTCAGAATGGTCCCTTACTTATGCTAATTATAATGAAAGGATTTATACAATAGTACAACCAAGTCTTATGAAACACATGCAAGATAATTTAATCAGCACACAAATTTACACACCCATAAACATAAATAAAAATGAAGGCAAATGCATAATTCCATAAACGTATTTAACAATGAAGTGTAATAATGTAATTACCAATAACTGTAAAAGCATTAATAATAAAAGCGGACAATTAAGTACGTAATATAAAAGAAATAACAAAAGAGGCAAGCATACATGGAAGTAAACATGAAGTGATGCGGTAGAATGAATAGAGATAACTAATAGGATGAATACGAAGTGGTAAATAACAAGAAAAAAGTTGAATAACGGAATAATAAAATCCAGCGCGGTAAAAAGTCGTGGTAAAGGTAGACTTTAGGTAATTCCCTCGAGTAGAGGACCTTTAATCTATCATGATTAGCCCATGCACACTAAATTGACGATACATAAATAAATAAAGCCATTACAAACGGAAAGTAAATGACATAATGATAAAAGAGATGCGACCAATCATTAACACGTTGCAAAGACGTGACATATAATAATGCATATGATGGAATATATTGAATAATCAAAAAGATAAATAGATAATAGTAAATACGAATAATAAAGAAAGATAAATAACAGAAAATAAATGCAGAACAATAAAGCAACGATAAACGTAATTTAAATGCGAAATAATAAAAGGCTAATAATACGAAATAAATGTGCGATAAATAAATAACGGAATGTCAAAGAAAGATGTGACCAAAAGTTGGTCGTCTTTGATGTAGGACCTCGCAGACCCGGTTGGACATATTTCACGTCCAACCGAGAGTGCCGCGTCCAAAACTATAAAATAAAATACAAACAAAATTAAATGGATGGCGAGGTGCTTTGATGGGCTTTGTTCCCAAACCATCTATGGGCTTTATTCCCGGACTGTTTTGACAGTGGGCTTTGTTCCCGAACTATGTTGAGAGTGGGCTTTGTTCTCTAACTGTGCTGAATGTGGGCTTGTTCCCTGGGCTTTGTTCCCAAACTGTGTAGAGATTGGCTTTGTTCCCAAGCTGTACTGAATGTGGGTTTTATTCCCGAGCTGTATTGAATGTGTGGGCTTTGTTCCCTGACTTTCCTGAATGTGGGCTTTGTTCCTGAACTGTGTAGAGAGTGGGCTTTGTTCCCAAGCTGTACTGAATGAGGGCTTTATTCCCAAACTGTGTTGTATGTGTAGGCTTTATTCCCGAACTGAATTAATTGTGGGATTTATTCCCTGGGCTTTGTTACCGAACTTATGTTGATTGTGCGGGCTTTGTTCCCGAACTGAATTGATTGTGGGCTTTATTCCCTGGGCTTTGTTCCCAAACTTATGTTGATTGTGCGGGATTTATTCCCGAACTGAATTGATTATGGGCTTTATTCCTGAACTGTGTGTCTTGACCGCTTTTATTCAAAACCTGTGAACAAAAACAAGACAAAGATTGTGTGCATATGACGTGTATACATGTATGCATGGATGTATTTCCTATTCCGATGGGTTGGGCCTTGTTGGTGCCTTTTAGTGCCCTTTGCCTACAAATGTCTTTGGTCGCCCCATGGGCATGCTTACAGTTTCCTTTTGCCAGTTCTCTTCTGGTGATTGCTCAGTTCTCTTGGGCTTTACGACTCAAGATCTTGTTGTGTCCCTTATTCGCAGGGTAGTAGACTGGTCGCCCCCAGACTTGGTTTAGCTTTCTACTCTTTGCTACTTGCACTAGGTCAAAGTAGATATTGTGATGTGACATTCCATATCAACATACTATATTGCCTTTTACGAAATAGTCTGAATAGTTATACATATTATCATCCTCAAAAGATGCCCAGTGTCGAAACCGGAGAACCTTCAAAGTACTCGATGTAACTTAAATCCGACTGTTTGAATAAATGATCTGAACCAAACTCAAAGTGTGTGTGTGCTAAGGTTCTTTTACAGCTTGATCCTTGGGTAAGCCAACTCAATGATTTTGTTTCAAATAATGGGATCGAGGGGTCAAACCAACCTAGATGTCTTGATAATGCTCTGTAATTACTTCTCCGTACTCAATGTGATATGATTTTCTTTTCCTTTTTTTCTTCTCTTCTTCGTCTTCTTTTCCTTTTATTTTTATTTATTTTTTTTACACACCTACCCTTTAAGGTAGCGTTTCTCCTCATGGTGGTCCTAACACTCGCCCATGGGTAGCTTCACGCTTATTGGTTATAGGTGTTGGTTTCTATGATTAGTCCAAGATCATAATGAACAATGAAACATTAATGAATAACGAAGAAATATGGCGGAAACATACTTACAACGATCGGTTTAGGATGTGTTGATGAACAAAATATTTCCTCTCCAAGAGTCCAAAATTCGGCCAAGGCAAAGGTGGAAGCTCCAAGCTTTGTTTAATTTTTCCAAGCCCTTGGATAGGTTTCCCTATCACCTCTTGATGATTCTTGAAGAGTGCTAGCCCTTAGTGAATTTTTGCAACAAGAATTTGTTAGACAATTATGACCCATAGCGTCACTGTTTGTAAAAGACATTGTGTTTTTGTATAAGATTGACTATGTAATATTGAAATTGCCTTTTATCATTTCGTAATTTACTTACTACGATATTTAAATGGTAAAAGTACATATGATTAGTTCCGGATTGAGATGATATGAGACAGTATCAATCCATAAAGGTTTAATCATTAAATATCCCTAGTCGTAGTATTATCGAGACTGGACATCGATAATGCGGAATAGACTAGTATTGCACTTGTGCGCGTTGTGAGGGCATAACGGCACAGTTCTCATATGTTTAAGTATAGGATACTTATGCAAGTGCGATAGGAGGTTGTGTTTTACCGATGGTACGGAAAACAGCTTCGCTCTGGATAGACCCCGCGGAATCCCATTGGTAGTATGTATATGTGTCTATGGGAGTCTGCGTCAGGGTAGATGTATTTGGTCTTAACCTGAGACTTACATCGCTAATACTTGTGACAATCGGTAAACTTTAGTTTTGGTCGTCCAGGGCTTTAAAAGGTTCTGTGTACGCCTCTATTGGGTTTATCGAGAATTGTAGTGTATTGGATGTGATGTCAAGACGGAAGTATCACTCCAGACATATGGAGATGATGATCACGCAGGGATTCATAACTCGTTCTCTTTTGTGTTGCAACCATCGGGATAATGTGACAAGGCATGATTATCCGATTCAAAGAGACTAGTTGTTTGATATCCGATATGTGCTTCGTACGGGGCAGACACTATTCCAACCCCAGGCCTAGCATGTGACATCAGATACTGGATCGAAATACGAGATACTAGGTATTCTACGTCTGACATAGATTATATATTCCAGTAAGAATATTTCTGGAGAATTGGGTAGGCACGGTGCTTTGCTAGAAGCCAACCATGTCTTGTAAATCGGTAAGCACGTAGTACGAGGTACTCACTTTATCGGATAGTCCGATAACCGGATTTACTGCCAACATATCAAGAGATCTCTTGGGTCGCTTCCCAAGGATTCACCGATGACAGTTGACTTAAATTGGAATTAATCTGGGATTAATTAAGAGAGAGAAAATTAATCTGGGATTAATATGGGCTTTATTTAATCTGGGATTAAAAGTGTTCAGTGGCGAAAGAACGCGATTAATTTGGAATTAATCGATGAAATAGATTTAATAGTTAAATTTGATTTTTTCTATTAATTTATTCAAACGGGCTAAAATTAATATATCGGATATATTGTGAAATGGATTGGATTTCATTACGAGATTAAGTCGGACTTTATGCGAACAAACCGATTGAATTGATTTAGAATTGTTCATGAACGACGTTCGTAATATATTTTTAATTAAATAGATTTTTAATTATTTAGTCGACTAAGGATCGTTTAAAATCGGATAAAACGGAACCGAGCCGCGGCAATGCCCGTAGGATATTTTGGAAATTTCGGATTCAAATATTTTGTAGCCAAAAGTGTGGTAGGTGTTCCCACCACCCACAACCACCTTGTGTGTCCCTTAATGAAAACCATTTACCAATCTCTACCTTGTTTTTTGGGTAAAAGTGAAATTGTTTGGACAGTTATGACCCATAGCGTCACTATTTGTACAGATCATAGTGTTGTTGTACAAATTAACTATGTAACAAATGAGATTGCACTCCTATCATTTGTGATTAGATCACCTTAGATATATAAATGATGGGAGGTCCTTATGATTTGTTCCTAGATTGAGAATGATATGAGACAGTATCAATCAACGAAGGATAAATCATTAACATCCCTAGTCAGAGCATTGTCGAGATTGGACATCGATAGATGCGTAAAAGACTAGTATTACACTTGTGCGTGTTATGTGAGACATAACGGCATAGTTCTCGTATATCTGGGTATAGGATACTCAGGCAAGTGTAATAGGAGGTTGTGTTTCACCGATGGTACGGGAAACAGCTTCGCTCTGGATTAGACCACGCAGAATCCCATTGTAGCATGACCTTGTGTCTATGGGAGTCTGCAATCAGGGTAGCATGACTTCTATGTTAATGCTGAATCAGTATCTTATCTTAACCTGAGACTTGCACCGCTAATACTTGCGACAATCAATGTACTTTAGTTGAGGTCGTCCAGGGCTTTAACAGGTTCTGTGTACGCCGATGCTGGGTATATTGAGAATCGTAGTGTATTGGGTGTGATGTCAAGACGGAAGTGTCACTCCAGTCATATGGAGAAGATGGTCACGTAGGATACGGTATTAGTGCTCTTATATGCTGCGCGGCTATCGGGATATTATGACTTGGTCATGTATATCCGATTATAGAGACTAGTTACCAGACATCCGACATGTGCTTCGTACGGGGCAACACACATATCCAGCCCCAGGCCTAGCACGTGATCATCCGATACTGGATCGAAATACGCAATACTACGTATACTACGCCTGATATAGATCACATATTCCTGTAAGGATATTTTCGGAGAATTGGGTAGGCATGGCGCTTTGCTAGAGGCCAACCTTGTCTTGTAAATCGGTAAAACGTAATACTTGGTACTTACGTGTTCGGATAGTCCGACGACCGAGTTTACTGCCAACATATCCGGAGATCTCATGGGTCGCTTCCCAATGATACACCGATGACGTATGACTCGCATTATATATTAATCTGGGATTAAGAAGAGAGAGAAAATTAATCTGGGATTAATTACGGAGATATTTTATCTGGGATAAAATATCAATTTAAAGAGAGAGAACGATTAATTTGGAATTAATCGATAAATAATATATTCGATATATTAAACGAAATTGGATTTCGATTAGGAATTAAAATTAGATTTTAATTCGGGCACTTGAATTAATTTAGAATTAATTCTCGAGCGACGTGATTAGTAAATTGGATTTATTAACGAGGCATCGAGATAATCGTTAATTTAGAATTATCGAAACCGAGCTCGGAATGTGTTTGCGACGTTACGTCGATTTTGAATCACGTGCCGCAAGTCGCATCGCAAATCACATCGCAAGTCATAAAAGTCAAATCGCCTTTTGGAAAAGTAACTTTGACTCTTTGACTTTGACCTTAAATTTTGGAGGGAAATATTGGGGGGAAAGACTTTTGACTTTTTGGAAAAGTGAAAGCCTTTTCCCTTTTACTTTTTACCAAGGGTAAAATGATTTTAAATATTATTACATTTGTTTTTTTTCTTTTTGGAAAGAAATAAATGGTAAAATATTTTAGTAATTAAGGAAAATATATAAGTATGTGTTGGACACATTTTTCCTTAACCTAATCTCTCATCCTCTCTCTCTTCCTCTCAAAAGCTCACGCCCAAGGCAGTGGACTGCACTGCTTTGGCGTGAATGATGATCCATTTTGAGGGTTTTGTGGCAAATCCAAGTGCTAGCACACTCCTAGAGACATACGAAGGTGTTAGGGAAACCCACCCACGAGCCGGGAATCGTTAGACGAAGCTTGGAGCTTCAAATCTCAGCTCAAAATCTGAAAACAGTGAGCAGTGGACTGCACACCATTGGCGCCACTTTGAAGGACAAAAACTTGGAATTTTGTTCGTCGTTTCGTCTCAACCGATCAATGTAAGTATTCCGCAACTTCTTTGATATGTATTTCACACATCTTCATGCTTGTTTGATGATCTTGGGACCTAGAATAAAACCAACAATGGCATCAAGAGCCTAGGTTCAAGCATGAAAGTTTAGGGCTTAAAATTTGGGTATTTTGTATTTGAGCATGATTTGAATAAATTGGATGTTTAAGTATGCTTAATACATGTTTAATTGAATATTGATTAGATCAATTTCATGAATTAATGTTAGAAACATTTTTCCCCAAATATTAAAGTTGGCCTAAAATGATAAATTGGGTATTTTCAATTTGAGCATGATTTTATGAAATTGGATGATTAAGTATGCTTAAATATAGTTGAATTGAAGATTGATTGGATCAATTTCATGAAAATGTGATTGGATCATTTTTCCCCAATTTTCTTATGTTGGCCGAATTTGATAAGCCCAAATTGTCTTGGAATTTTGATTTTTTGTTCATTAGATGAATTGGAAATCATTTGGGTATATGATTTAATGTCGATTGTGTAATTGATTGGATTGAATTTGAATCGGACATAAAATCCCCAAATTGCCAAGACTTTGAAGCATGAAAATGGGTTTGATTTTTCATTAAATGTGTGGGCATGTGATAATGAAATTGTGCATGATTAATTGTAAAATTAATGTTTTAGAAATGTTAATTTGGGTAATTAATCATGTAATACACTTTAGGTTAATTGAATGTAAAATTGGATTTTTGTATTTAATTAATTGGGCCTTGAAATTGGATTTTGGCTTTTAAAGTTGTCATTGGGCTTGTTGGGCTTTGTTGTACAAAGTTAGGTTTAGGCAAATTGGATTGGATCCAATTGGGCCCAAAACCACTTCCATAAAGCCCAAATGCGATTTAATGAACCTTTAAAGTTTAATTGGGCCTAATGGGCCAAGATTGATTTATGGGCTTATGGGGTAAATCCCGGATTGGATTTTGGTTATTCGGTTTGACCCGAGTTGACCAAAAGTCCACGCCTTAAGAAATCAATTAAAAGCCCATTGGACTTTAATTGAATTGACGTTGGACGTTAATCGGTCTTTGAGACGCGTTGCGATTAAATTTGGAATTTAAGTCGTAAAAGGTTTATTATTAAAGTGTAATATTTAATTTGGAATTAATAATGAATTAGAATTGAATGCATATTAAATTGGATTTAATGACGTAGTTTAATTTAATTCAGAATTCGTACTTTGAGTACTTATTCGCAAAACGAGTTTGACTCGATCAAAATCAAATCGTTGTTTGAACATTGGATGATCACTAATTATCAGATTAATTAATTTGATTAGATTGATTGATAACATGCTTGTGTGAATACTTGGTTGTGATGAATGAATAGTGTATATCGGATGGATATTAGTCGGGTGGGGGCAATTTTGGAAATTGTTGTAATAAATTCGATTTATTAAATTGGACCTGCGTGTCCAGCCTTATCACCTCTTTTCTATTTGTATTCTCTTCTCATCTATTCCCCTCTATATATGAGGTTTCTTTAGAAGTGTAGTGTAACGGGTAGAAGTAATACAAGTGCTAGTTATGAGAGAGATAAAAGAGAGATTTGATCTAGGATCAATGTGTTAAGTATCCATCCGCATATCATTATTGTTTATTTTCATATACGCTTTATTATGTATTTAGAATGCATGTTTAAGGGTGTATGATGATGAGACCTTAACAAAGATAATAAATTGGTAGCCAATTTGCACGCGAAAAACCCTCATCAAATATCATGCGTTTTTCCTTCCATTGAGTGATTCATACTCAAGATCCTAGATTGGCATTGGGTTGTTGGCCAAAGTCAAGCCCTTTGTCCGTCGAAGATGTGTTTGAATCACGAGAGTTTTGTTCTATATTGGTGTCTTGTCCAAGTTGTGGTTTGTTGGCCAAAGTCAAGACCACTTCTTGTCCATCGACATTGATTACGAAGCTTTCCATGGTCAATGGGTCGCGCTTGACTGGGATCATTAAGCTTGTTGTGCCAAAGCCAAGGCTTAGTTGATTCAGAGGAAAATGGTTAGGCAATACATTGGATGTATTAGCATATATAAGATATATGTTAAGGATTTGGATATCCGCCTACTGGATCTAGGAATTGGATTGGATCCAATTGATCTTAGAGATCTACCTAGTTAAATATCATACAATTTGTTGGCCAAAGTCAAGATTGTGTGTTATTTAACGGGATCCTAGCCCACTAGGAAACGCGGTTTCCCGAGTACTCGACGGAGGGTTAGAGGCTCGCCGAAAAATAGTGGGAGGTAAGAATTGAATTTGCAATACTCGTTCAATTACTTGCCATACACGCTCAATCAAATATCACTCGTCGTTATGATTTAAATATCAGTTAGACTAATATTTAAATTGTTGTTTTATTAAATAGTTGGACTATATATTCAAACTATTCAATTGTAGTTGATTTTATAATTGGATTATAGTAATCAATATAATTGATTTTAAACTATTGAATTATAGTTGATTAAATAGTTAGACTATTGTAATCATTATAATTAGTACCATAATTATTGATTAAATAGTTGGACTATTAAAATCAAGATATATTGAAAGATTGGACATTTAAAACATAATCTTGGATTGAAATGTTTAAATGGTTTAATTTTCAAATTGGGAATAATTTCAGGATAGTCCTGGAAATAAATAATAAGTTACTTTATTTGATAAAATAACTTGTTAAGCCTAAGCCCAGAATTAAGCGAATTAGTAGAGCATAATCTTTGGAAGATTTATGTGATGATGACTTTAGTGCTTAATTCAATATACTTGTAATAAATCTATGTTTAGATTTAAGAAGTATTATATTTGCAATTAATAATTCTTGGAGAATTAATGACTAATCTCAAGGAGAAAAGTCAAACTTTGCAATTAGAAAGGTGCTCGCAAGACGCACTTTACATCAATATTCTAGAAATCCAAGGCTTGGCCAAAGACTTCTGAGATATTGAAAAAGGGTAAAGGCAAAATCATTATGATCTTCTGGGAAGATAAAGAACATATCCCAAAATGACTGCCGTTTGGATATGGCAGACATGAAGGAATTAAAGAAAGAGCAAGGCTCTGACTTTAAATATATTTGTCAAATTATGTCCATTACTGGTATTAAAATTGGATTTTAAATACTGAGTATGTACATAAAATATATGTATTGATGTTCAGAATCTGCTGTGAGCAGGATACTGACTTCAAGCTGAGGTTAATCTACGAATCGGGAACGGGACGAAAGTCGCTGTTTCGACCTTAGATACCTAAATTTAGGAACTACCTTCGGGTATGTACTTAAATTAGGAAACTGTTATAATGTAACTAGTTAGACTAGAAACATTATCTCTATATCAGTGTTTAATCCATTGTGGATAAACCTTTATATTCTAGAACACTAAAGTGTTTCATTATATAAAGATGACATTGAGATAAACACATTAGATGTGAATAACAGTATTTATATTTTGAATATAATAAAATCTCGAACATATAATATGACAAACTAATAGCTCATACTGATCTGATCAGATGAAACTTAAATGTGGCATTGTTGTCTAGGACACAATAAACAAGACTCGTATATCCACACTTTTGAAAAGTGGGTACTAGGACTGATTTGATTATTCAAATAAAGTCTACGAATCTAGTTCTTTAGGTAAAGTACCTAAAATACTATTTACTTGGTAATAGTGATAAATGCCATCGATCTGTAAGCCCTATTCATAGTGAAGTTAGTGGGCCCATATCTAGCTAGGCTAGATATGGATATGAATATTTCGTGACCTATATACGGATGTGGCATCACGTTATGGTTATGTGTTACTTTTGAAGAACACAAATCAGAAACTTTTAAAGTTTCAACACGAAGTAGACAAACAGATCGGCTAAAGTATTAAAACATCACGTGATGAACATGATGAAAATACTTAAGCAATAAGTTTCACAAATACTTGAAAGAGTAAAATATTCTTTCAAATGAGGACTCCTCCCGAGACACGTCAGTTTGACGGTGTGTCCGTACGGAGAAACCGAATTTTGTTGGACATGATAAGGTTTATCATGAGTCGCTCTGAGCTACCATTTCCTTCAACGGATATGCATTAACAGTGCAAAACTTATTTGGAATAAGGTTCCATATTAATCTGTTAGACAGAATTCATATTAGATATGATCAGGGATAGAAACAGAGTTTCTTACTCCTAACGATTTGGGTATGCTGGGCATATGTTTGGATGATGCCAAACTAAAACCTAAATCGGATAAGTGCCAAATGTAGGTTATCCTAAGGAAAACCATAAGTATAGTACTTATACAACTCACTGGAGAACAATTGTAATTGTTGCTCACCATGCGGTCTTCCTTAGAGGAATACCGATATGCAGTGGAAAGTGGGAGGACAGTAAAACTCGATGAAAATCGGAGTAATACTGTTCAAGGCATGAAGTCCTTAATGGAACACAAACTGTTCATCAAGGATGAACATATACCATTAATCTTCGTATACACAAGAACCGCGTAGATCGGAGAGAGTCAGAAAACAACCTAGGGTATGGGTTTCTGATCTCACCTCATAAAGATGTCAATCTTATTGAGGAAGACCCAACTACGTATGAGGAAGTGATACAAGGTATCGACTCCCTTTCATGGCAAAGTGCCATGAGTCCGAAATGGATTCCATGTAAAACAACTATGTTAAAATACTAGTTGATGTACCATAAGGCATTGTGCCTATAGGTACTGTATAAGTCTTCAAGGAAGACATACATGGAAGGCAACATACCAACGTACAAAGCTAGGCTTGTAGCGGAAAGGTATCGTTATCAACATTGTGTTGATTACGGTTCAACCTTTTACCTGTTGCCACGGTAAATCCATTTGGATAATGCTTGCTGTAGCTGCACGTTTCATTTATGAAATGTGTCAGTTAAAGGTCAAAATCACTTTCCTTAAAAGGAAACCTTTTGGAGGATGTTTATAACATCCTGACGATTTTGTCGTACTAAAACCAGCAAACTAGGTTTGCGTGTTGTTCGATCCATGTTTGGGTTGAAGCAAGCATAAAGTTCTTGGAACTATTGTTTTGATGTAATCATGATAGTCAATGATTTGATTCAAAACAGAATGATTCTTGTGTATATGAGAGGGTTAGTGGGAGCGCACAGACAGTGGCTGTCCTTATAATAATGATAATGTAACATATATTCATTTCTTGGAAATGATATTCCCATTAAATAATCGGTGAAAGCTTGGCTTTCAAGAGAAAAATTCTCCGTAGAATTCTCGGGAGAAACAACCTTTATTCTTGGAATAAAGATCTACTAAGATAGATTTAAGTTGTCAATACTCTCTGGGAAATTGTACATTAAAATGTACGCGACCTGGTGTCTCATACGCTTTGAACATATGGATTCACAATCAGGCCAATCCAAGTGATAGTCACTTGATTGATGTTAAGAACATCCGTTAGAATCTTAGAGATCTAAGGATGATGTCTTAATCTGTGGAGAAGGAGAACTTGAAGTGACTGGGATCACTACTGCAAGTTTCCAAAAGAATAAAACGACTAAAAGTCGTAAACGGTACTATACAGTTTGAATAACGGTACAGTGAGCTGGAAATCTTCCAAGCAAGATACTGTTACCGAATAAATAACACATGCGGATTATTGCTGCAGCTGAGGCAGCAATAGAAGCCATCTGGGTCAAAAATAAATCTAATTGGATTAGATATAGTTCTGTTAGCGGCTGAGCTGGGCGTCAGCACAGGCTAAAGAATTAATGGTCTCATCAACGATCCAGATACATACTTCGACTATTCATCTGATTCGTTCGGATCATACATCGTAGCGATGTGATGATCGTATAAATCGCATCAGACGATAATTATGCAAATCCGCTGACGAAAGCTTTTCTCAGCAATTTGAGCCAACCGTACATAGTTCGGGTGTTAGGCACTCGAGTGACTGGCTAAAGGCCAAGTGGGAGATTGTTGGACAGTTATGACCCATAGCGTCACTATTTGTACAGATCATAGTGTTGTTGTACAAATTAACTATGTAACAAATGAGATTGCACTCCTATCATTTGTGATTAGATCACCTTAGATATATAAATGATGGGAGGTCCTTATGATTTGTTCCTAGATTGAGAATGATATGAGACAGTATCAATCAACGAAGGATAAATCATTAAACATCCCTAGTCAGAGCATTGTCGAGATTGGACATCGATAGATGCGTAAAAGACTAGTATTACACTTGTGCGTGTTATGTGAGACATAACGGCATAGTTCTCGTATATCTGGGTATAGGATACTCAGGCAAGTGTAATAGGAGGTTGTGTTTCACCGATGGTACGGGAAACAGCTTCGCTCTGGATTAGACCACCGCAGAATCCCATTGGTAGCATGACCTTGTGTCTATGGGAGTCTGCAATCAGGGTAGGTGTATTTGGTCTTAACCTGAGACTTGCACCGCTAATACTTGCGACAATCAATGTACTTTAGTTGAGGTCGTCCAGGGCTTTAACAGGTTCTGTGTACGCCGATGCTGGGTATATTGAGAATCGTAGTGTATTGGGTGTGATGTCAAGACGGAAGTGTCACTCCAGTCATATGGAGAAGATGGTCACGTAGGATACGGTATTAGTGCTCTTATATGCTGCGCGGCTATCGGGATATTATGACTTGGTCATGTATATCCGATTATAGAGACTAGTTACCAGACATCCGACATGTGCTTCGTACGGGGCAGACCATATCCAGCCCCAGGCCTAGCACGTGATCATCCGATACTGGATCGAAATACGCAATACTACTACGTATACTACGCCTGATATAGATCACATATTCCTGTAAGGATATTTCGGAGAATTGGGTAGGCATGGCGCTTTGCTAGAGGCCAACCTTGTCTTGTAAATCGGTAAAACGTAATACTTGGTACTTACGTGTTCGGATAGTCCGACGACCGAGTTTACTGCCAACATATCCGGAGATCTCATGGGTCGCTTCCCAATGATACACCGATGACGTATGACTCGCATTATATATTAATCTGGGATTAATAGAAGAGAGAGAAAATTAATCTGGGATTAATTACGGAGATATTTTATCTGGGATAAAATATCAATTTAAAGAGAGAGAACGATTAATTTGGAATTAATCGATAAATAATATATTCGATATATTAAACGAAATTGGATTTCGATTAGGAATTAAAATTAGATTTTAATTCGGGCACTTGAATTAATTTAGAATTAATTCTCGAGCGACGTGATTAGTAAATTGGATTTATTAACGAGGCATCGAGATAATCGTTAATTTAGAATTATCGAAACCGAGCTCGGAATGTGTTTGCGACGTTACGTCGATTTTGAATCACGTGCCGCAAGTCGCATCGCAAATCACATCGCAAGTCATAAAAGTCAAATCGCCTTTTGGAAAAGTAACTTTGACTCTTTGACTTTGACCTTAAATTTTTGGAGGGAAATATTGGGGGGGAAAGACTTTTGACTTTTTGGAAAGTGAAAGCCTTTTCCTTTTAACTTTTTACCAAGGGTAAAATGATTTTAAATATTATTACATTTGTTTTTTATTTCTTTTGGAAAAGAAAATAAATGGTAAAACATTTTAGTAATTAGAAAAATATATAAGTAATGTGTTGGACACATTTTCCCTTAACCTAATCTCTCATCCATCTCTCTCTTCCTCTCAAAAGCTCACGCCCAAGGCAGTGGACTGCACTGCTTTGGCGTGAATGATGATCCATTTTGAGGGTTTTGTGGCAAGATCCAAGTGCTAGCACACTCCTAGAGACATACGAAGGTGTTAGGGAACCCACCCACGAGCCGGGAATCGTTAGACGAAGCTTGGAGCTTCAAATCTCAGCTCAAAATCTGAAAACAGTGAGCAGTGGACTGCACACATTGGCGCCACTTTGAAGGACAAAACTTGGAATTTTGTTCGTCGTTTCGTCTCAACCGATCAATGTAAGTATTCCGCAACTTCTTTGATATGTATTTCACACATCTTCATGCTTGTTTGATGATCTTGGGACCTAGAATAAAACCAACAGAAATGGTTTCACTTTTGGTAAATAAAAAAAAGCTTCAACTTGTGTGAACACTTGAGACCAAATCAAAAAAAAAAACACCCTAAGAGCTTGCCTTGGCCGAATTTGGTGCTCTCCTCCTCTCTTTGATTTGATTTTCAATCACAAAGCTAGCACTTTGGAAGTGAACAAAGGTGATAGGGAAACTCCTCAATAGCTTGGATCATCCTAAAGCTTGGAATCATCCTAAAGCTTGGAATCTTGGAGATCTTAGATCTCAAATTTTTTAAAAGCTCTAAAACTCATTGTAAGTATATTCCGCACCTTATAATGATCAAATCTTTTATTATGCATGCTTATTAGATCCTTATATTGTTCTTGGAACACTAACAATGGTATCAGAGCCTAATTTAAGCATGATAATTTTAGGGTTCTTGAACCTAAAAATTTGGGGCTTTTTGATTTTGAACATGATTTTTTGAAATTGATGCTTTGAGTATGTTTACAACATGATAACTTAGAGTTATGCATGATTAGATTTCAAATAAATCAAAAGCAACAAAAAATAAAAATTCCTTAGCATGGCCGAAAGTTCACTGCCCTATGCACTGCAGTTTGTTTTTTGAAACATGAAATAATGTGTTTGGATGCATGTTTAAATGATGATAGTTGGTTTAATATGATTAGAATCAATGTCTATAATGTTCATGTTAAAATCAAAGTGCATGTTGAGCATGAAATGATGATCTTAGGCTTCAATATGTCTCAAGCATGCAATGATGTGTTTTGGCTTGATTTTATGTTAAGCATGAATTATTAGTTTAAGCATGATTAATTAAGTTAATTAATATTTTGGAAATATTGAGTTTAATTAATTAATTATGGCTAATACACTTTAATTAAAATAATTATGATATTTGGAATATTATAATTATGTAAATATGCCTTTAAAATTGAATTGGGCTAAAAGTGTGTATTTGGGCCTAATGGGCTTGGTTTGACCAAGTTTGGTTTTGGACTTTTGGATTGGATCCAATTGGGCCCAAAACCAATTCCATGAAGTCCAAATACATCACTTGGCCCTTTAAAGTATTGATTGGGCGTAATGGGCCTAACTTGATTTGATGGCAATAGGGTGATTCCTATTGGGCCTTGGCATTTTGGGTTTGATCCATTATGGCCAAAGCCCATGCCTTAAGAATCAATTAAAAGCCCATTGGACTTTAATTAAAAAGACATTGGATGTTATTGGGCCTTTGAGACCCATCAAGATTGGATTTGGAATCCAAGTCTTTAAGGCAACTATGTAAGTGTAAATATTTAATTGGGATTAAATAAGAATTAGTATTGAATACAAATAAATTGGATTTAAGTTGTAGTTCGATATAATTCAAGAATACGTACTCAAAAGTATTTATTCTTAAACGAGTTGGACTCGCGCAAATCAAATCATTGTTTGAACATTGGATGGTCATTAATCAAAGATTAATTAATTGGATTAGATTAATTGTAATAAACGTGTTTTGATTGAATACATATATGTGATGTATGAATGACATATATCAGATGGATATTAGAAGGGCAAGGGCAATTTTGGAAATTGTAATAAGTTTAGAATTTATTAAATTGGACCTGCGTGTCTAGCCTTTAATCTCATTACTCCTTGTAATTCTCTTCTCACCTATTCCCCTCAATGAATATGAGGTTTCTTTATTGTATTTTGTAAAAGGGTAGGAGTTAGAATAGTTCTAGTCGGGGAGAGGAAATGGAGCGATTTGTTCTATGAACAATCTGTTTAAATATCCATCCATATATCGTTATTAATTTACTTTTGCGCCTTATGATGTTTTAGAAGCATGCTTAAGGGTGTCTGATGAGACCTAATCAAAGATAATAAATTGGATACCAATTTACGCGAAAAACTCAAAAACATATTAAGCATTTTTCCTTCCGTTGAGTGATTCTTACTCAAGATCCAAAGTTGGCATTGACTTGTTGGCCAAAGTCAAGGCCTTTGTCAATTGCTGATGTGTTTGAATCATGAAGGTTTCGTTACATATCGGTATCTTGTCCAAGTTGTGATTTGTTGGCCAAAGTCAAGATCACTTCTTGTCCATCGACATTGATTACGAAACTTTCCATATCAATGGGTCTCGCTTAACTGGAATCATTAAGCTTGTTGTGCCAAAGCCAAGGCTTAGTTGATTCAGAGGAAAAAGGTTAGGAAAATATGTTTGACATATTGGCATATATAAAGAATATGTGTTTCGGACTTGGATGTCCACCTACTGGATCTAGGAATTGGATGAGATCCAATTGATCTTCGAGATCTACCTAGTTAAGTTTCATACAGCTTGTTGGCCAAAGTCAAGGTTGTATGTTATTTAACGGGATCCTAGCCCACTAGGAAACTAGATTTCCCGAGTACTCGACAGATGGTTAGAGGCTCGTCGAAAAATAATGGGAGGCTAGTATTGAATTTGCAATTTCATTCAGATACTTAGCTTTACGCGCTTTCAAATAATTTCATCAATATTACTTTATTAGTTGGACTAATATATTGTTATTTTTCTATGTAACAGTTAGACTGTACCCATTATCGTTGACTAGATAGTTAGACTATCGTAGATCAAGATGACTGGCAAAGGAAATGTCCGTGATATTATCATGGGAGATAATGTCTTCAAGGGCACAAATTTTGCAGATTGGGAAATGAACCTTAGGATTGTCCTAGGTTCAGAGAGGCTGTTGTATACTATACAAAGACCTCTTGGGCCAAAACCCGGACCGACTAAGACACTTGAGCTGGAGCTTTGGAAGACTCACAGCGATGATTGTGACACAACTCAGTCTATTATGCTTGCTTCGATGACTCAGCACTTTCGCAGAAAAAATAGGGACTTGGATCCTTATAATATGTTAGCAAGGTTGCAAGATCTGCATCGCTCTAACAAGAGGATGCAGAGGTACGAGTTAGTCAAGAAGCTCTTTCACTCACGCATGACAGATGGCATGTCTGTTGAGTCCCACGTGGCTCAGATGGTCGCTGACATCGATGAGCTGGCCAACATGGGGATAGTCTTTGAGGCAGAGATTACTCTGGACATGGTCCTGCAATCTCTCACCAATTCCTGGAGACAGTTCATCATAAATTATAATTTGATGAACACCAGTGATACTCTTGGAGAGTTACTGTCAACTCTCAAGGAGGCTGAAAAGGAGTTTCAAAAGGGCAACAAGCGCGAGGCGCACTTTGCATCGACATCTCATGGACCTAGGGCTGGGCCCAAGGCAACTCGAGGTGTGCGAAAGAAGAAGCATATTCAAAAGGGCAAGGCCAAAAAGTCAAAGGCTTATGGGAAGCCAAAGGACAAATCTCAGGATGTTTGCCTACAGTGCGGCAAGCGGGGTCACTGGAAGCGTGACTACCGCGAGTACAAGGCGCTTCAGAAGGAGATAAAGGCGGGCAAGGCACCAGCCTCAGGTATGTTTGTTTTTGAGATAAACATGGCTACTTCTAGTTTTAAAAATTAGATTTTTGATTCTGGTTGTGGTACTCTTATATGTACTGATGCGCAGGATCTGCAGATTAGCAGGAGACTGGAATCAGGAGAGATTGATCTGCGTGTTGGAAACGGGACACCTGTTGCTGTTTAGGACGTGGGTACTTTTGTTTTAGAACTGCCTTCGGGACATGTACTTAAACTATCAGACTGTTATTATGTACCTAGTTTGACCAGGAATATTATCTTTGTATCTTGTTTGACCCAATGCGGGTACACTTTTTTATTCTGAAACACTGGGTGTTTTGTTTATAAAGATGATTTTGAGATATGTTCAGCTGATGCTAATAATGGTCTTTATATTTTGAATATAAATCAATCTCAAATATATAATGTAACAAACAAAAGGCTCAAACTAAGTAACAAAGATGAGACTTACATGTGCCATTGTCGTCTAGGACACATTAACAAGACTCGCATATCCACACTTTCGAAGAGTGGATACTTGGATGGATTTGATCCAAATTCATATGACGTATGCGAATCTTGCTTATTAGGTAAAATGCCTAAATCACCTTTTAGCGGTAAAGGTGTACACGCCACCGAACTGTTAGCCCTCGTTCATAGTGACGTTTGTGGGACCATGTCTAGCCAGGCTAGAGGTGGATTCGAATACTTCGTAACCTTTACGGATGATGCATCGCGTTATGGTTATGTGTATCTTATGGGACACAAGTCGGAAACTTTTGAGAAATTCAAAGAGTTTCCACACGAAGTTGAAAAACAGACTAGCAAGAGTATAAAGACATTACGGTCGGACCGTGGTGGCGAATACTTGAGCAATAAGTTTCTAGATTACTTGAAAGAATATGGTATTCTTTCACAGTGGACTCCTCCTGGAACACCGCAATTAAACTGTGTATCCGAACGGAGAAACCGAACTCTGTTGGACATGGTAAGGTCTATGATGAGTCGCACTGAGCTACCTATTTCCTTCTGGGGATATGCATTAAACAGTGCAGTTCTTATTTTGAATAAGGTTCCGTCGAAGTCTGTACAACAGACACCATATGAGATATGGACAGGAAAGAAACCGTGTTTCTCATTCCTAAAGATTTGGGGATGCTGGGCATACGTCAAATGTTTGGAAGGTACCAAACTTGAGCCCAATCGGATAAATGCCTATTCATAGGATATCCTAGGGAAACCAAATGATATTACTTCTATCACGCACGAGAGAACAAAGTATTTGTTGCTCTACATACGATTTTCCTTGAGAAGGAATTCCTAGATACAGTGGTAAGTGGGAGGAAAGTAGAACTCGATGAAAATCAGAGTGATACTATTCCTGGCATAGAATCCTCAACGGAACAAGAACAGTCCATCTGAGATGAGACTGTACCACAATCTTCTATTACACAAGGACCGCGTAGGTCGAAGAGAGTCAGGAACCAACCTGAGAGGTATGGGTTTCTGATCTCGCCTCATGTAGATATTAATCTCATTGAGGAAGATGAACCGGCTACGTATGAGGAAGCGATATAAGATATCGATTCTACTTTATGGTAAGAGGCCATGAAGTCCGAAATGGATTCCATGTACACCAACCAAGTTTGGACACTGGTTGATGCACCAGAAGGCGTAAAGCCTATTGGATGCAAATGGATCTTCAAGAAGAAGACCGACATGGAAGGCAACGTACAAACGTACAAAGCTAGGCTTGTAGCGAAGGGGTATCGTCAACGACATGGTGTCGATTACGATGAAACTTTCACCACACGTTGCCATGATTAAATCCATTCGGATAATGCTTGCTATTGCTGCATATTTCGATTACGAGATATGGCAGATGGACGTTAAAACCGCTTTCCTTAACGGAAACCTTTTGGAGGATGTTTATATGCAACAGCCTGACGGTTTTATCGTGCCTAGACTTGCAAACAAGGTTTGTAAGCTAAATCGGTCCATTTATGGACTGAAGCAAGCATCGCGGTCATGGAACCAACGTTTTGATGAGATCATAAAAGAATATGATTTCATTCAAAACGAGGATGATCCTTGTGTATACAAGAAGGTTAGTGGGAGCGCACTGACATTCATTGTCCTTTATGTTGATGATGTATTGCTTATGGGCAATGACATTCCCATGTTAACATCGGTGAAAGCTTGGCTTTCATTAAAATTCTCCATGAAAGATCTGGGAGAAGCAGCCTTTATTCTAGGAATAAAGATCTACAGTGATAGATCTAGAAAGCTCCTTGGACTCTCTCAGAGTACGTACATTGACAAAGTGTTGAAAAGATTCTAGGAATAAAGATCTATAGTGATAGATCAGTCCAAGAGAGGACTGTTACCAGTGTCACATGGCATCTCTCTATCTAAGGACATGTGTCCTAAAACTCAAGATGAGAGAAACAACATGAGTCGGATACCATTCGCCTCGGCAGTCGGATCGATCATGTATGCCATGATATGTACTCAACCTGATGTCTCGTATGCTTTGAGCATGTGTAGTCGCTATCAGGCCGATCCAGGTGATGGTCACTGGATAGCAGTTAAGAACATCCTTAAGTATCTTAGATGAACTATGGATGCCTTATTGATTTATGGAGATGGAGAACTTGAGGTAACTGGGTATACCGATGCAAGTTTCCAAACCGATAAAGACGACTCTAAGTCGCAATCAGGGTACTTATTTTGTTTGAACAACAGAGTAGTAAGCTGGAAATCTTCCAAGCAAGAGACTGTTGCCGATTCAACAACAGAAGCGGAGTATATTGCTGCATCTGAAGCAGTAAAAGAGGCAGTTTGGATCTGTAAATTCCTAATTGGATTAGGAGTAGTTCCGTTAGCAGCTGAGCCCGTTCCATTATTTTGTGACAATAACGGGGCTATAGCGCAGGCTAAGGAACCACGGTCTCATCAACGATCCAAGCATGTTCTTCGATGTTTCCATCTGATTCGTGAGATCATACATCGTGGCGATGTGAAGATCGAGAAGGTCGCATCAGATGACAACATTGCAGACCCGCTGACGAAAGCTATTTCACAGTAAAAGTTTGAGAAGCACATACATAGTTCAGGTGTTAGATGCTTGGGTGACTGGCTATAGGCCAAGTGGGAGATTGTTAGACAATTATGACCCATAGCGTCACTGTTTGTAAAAGACATTGTGTTTTTGTACAAGATTGACTATGTAATATTGAAATTGCCTTTTATCATTTCGTAATTTACTTACTATGATATATAAATGGTAAAAGTCCATATGATTAGTTCCGGATTGAGATGATATGAGACAGTATCAATCCATAAAGGTTTAATCATTAAATATCCCTAGTCGTAGTATTATCGAGACTGGACATCGATAATGCGGAATAGACTAGTATTGCACTTGTGCGCGTTGTGAGGGCATAACGGCACAGTTCTCATATGTTTAAGTATAGGATACTTATGCAAGTGCGATAGGAGGTTGTATTTTACCGATGGTACGGAAAACAGCTTCGCTCTGGATAGACCCCGCGGAATCCCATTGGTAGTATGTATATGTGTCTATGAGAGTCCGCGTCAGGGTAGATGTATTTGGTCTTAACCTGAGACTTACATCGCTAATACTTGCGACAATCGGTAAACTTTAGTTTTGGTGGTCCAGGGCTTTAACAGGTTCTGTGTACGCCTCTATTGGGTTTATCGAGAATCGTAGTGTATTGGATGTGATGTCAAGACGGAAGTATCACTCCAGACATATGGAGATGATGATCACGCAGGGATTCATAACTCGTTCTCTATTGTGTTGCAACCATCGGGATAATGTGACAAGGTCATGATTATCCGATTCAAAGAGACTAGTTGTTTGATATCCGATATGTGCTTCATACGGGGCAGACACTATTCCAGCCCCAGGCCTAGCACGTGACATCAGATACTGGATCGAAATACGAGATACTAGGTATTCTACGTCTGACATAGATTATATATTCCAGTAAGAATATTTCTGGAGAATTGGGTAGGCACGGTGCTTTGCTAGAAGCCAACCATGTCTTGTAAATCGGTAAGCACGTAGTACGAGGTACTCACTTTATCGGATAGTCCGATAACCGGATTTACTGCCAACATATCCAGAGATCTCTTGGGTCGCTTCCCAAGGATTCACTAATGACAGTTGACTTAAATTGGAATTAATCTGGGATTAATTAAGAGAGAGAAAATTAATCTGGGATTAATATGGGCTTTATTTAATCTGGGATTAAAAGTGTTCAGTGGCGAAAGAACGCGATTAATTTGGAATTAATCGATGAAATAAATTTAATAGTTAAATTTGATTTTTCTATTTAATTTATTCAAACGGGCTAAAATTAATATATCGGATATATTGAAATGGATTGGATTTCATTACGAGATTAAAGTCGGACTTTAATGCGAACGAACGAATTGATTTCGAATTAGTTCGTGAACGACGTTCGTAATATATTATTTAATTAAATTAGATTTAATTATTTAACGACGAATGATCGTTTAATCCGATTAAACGGAACCGAGCCGCGGCAAATGCCCGTAGAGATATTTGAATTTCGGATTCAAATATTTGGAGCCAAAAGTGTGGTAGGTGTTCCCACCACACAACCACCTTGTTTTGTCTTAATGAAAACCATTTACCAATCTCTACCTTGTTTTGGGTAAAAGTTGAAATGGTTTCACCTTTTGGTAAATAACAAAAAGGCATTCAACTTGTGTGAACACTTGAGACACAAATCAAAAAAAAAAAAACCCTAAAGAGCTTGCCTTGGCCGAATTGGTGCTCTACTCTCCTCTCTTTGATTTGATTTTCAAATCAACAAAAGCTAGCACTTTGGAAGTGAACAAAGGTGATAGGGAAACTCCTCAATAGCTTGGAATCATCCTAAAGCTTGGAATCATCCTAAAGCTTGGATCTTGGAGATCTTGGATCTCAAATTTTTAAAAGCTCTAAAACTCATTGTAAGTATATTCCGCACCTTATAATGATCAAATCTTTTATTATGCATGCTTATTAGATCCTTATATTGTTCTTGGAACACTAACAATGGTATCAGAGCCTAATTTAAGCATGATAATTTTAGGGTTCTTGAACCTAAAAATTTGGGGCTTTTTGATTTTGAACATGATTTTTTGAATTGATGCTTTGAGTATGTTTACAACATGATAACTTAGAGTTATGCATGATTAGATTTCAAATAAATCAAAAGCAACAAAAAAAAAAATTCCTTAGCATGGCCGAAAGTTCACTGCCCTGCCTATGCACTGCAGTTTTTTGTTTTTTGAAACATGAAATAATGTGTTTGGATGCATGTTTAAATGATGATAGTTGGTTTAATATGATTAGAATCAATGTCTATAATGTTCATGTTAAAATCAAAGTGCATGTTGAGCATGAAATGATGATCTTAGGCTTCAATATGTCTCAAGCATGCAATGATGTGTTTTGGCTTGATTTTATGTTAAGCATGAATTATTAGTTTAAGCATGATTATTAAGTTAATTAATATTTTGGAAATATTGAGTTTAATTAATTAATTATGGCTAATACACTTTAATTAAAATAATTATGATATTTGGAATATTATAATTATGTAAATATGCCTTTAAAATTGAATTGGGCTAAAAGTGTGTATTTGGGCCTAATGGGCTTGGTTTGACCAAGTTTGGTTTTGGACTTTTGGATTGGATCCAATTGGGCCCAAAACCAATTCCATGAAGTCCAAATACATCACTTGGCCCTTTAAAGTATTTGATTGGGCGTAATGGGCCTAAATTGATTTGATGGCAATAGGGTGATTCCTATTGGGCCTTGGCATTTTGGGTTTGATCCATTATGGCCAAAGCCCATGCCTTAAGAATCAATTAAAAGCCCATTGGACTTTAATTAAAAAGACATTGGATGTTATTGGGCCTTTGAGACCCATCAAGATTGGATTTGGAATCCAAGTCTTTAAGGCAACTATGTAAGTGTAAATAATTAATTGGGAATTAAATAAGAATTAGTATTGAATACAAATAAATTGGATTAAGTTGTAGTTCGATATAATTCAAGAATACGTACTCAAAAGTATTTATTCTTAAACGAGTTGGACTCGCGCAAATCAAATCATTGTTTGAACATTGGCTGGTCATTAATCAAAGATTAATTATTGGATTAGATTGATTGTAATAAACATGTTTTGATTGAATACATATATGTGATGTATGAATGACGTATATCGGATGGATATTAGAAGGGCAAGGGTAATTTTGGAAATTGTAATAAGTTTAGAATTTATTAAATTGGACCTGCGTGTCCAGCCTTTAATCTCATTACTCCTTGTAATTCTCTTCTCACCTATTCCCCTCAATGAATATGAGGTTTCTTTATTGTATTTTGTAAAAGGGTAGGAGTTAGACTAGTTCTAGTCGGGGAGAGGAAGAGAGCGATTTGTTCTAGGAACAATCTGTTTAAATATCCATCCGCATATCGTTATTAATTTACTTTTGCGCCTAATGATGTTTTAGAAGCATGCTTAAGGGTGTATGATGAGACCTAATCAAAGATAATAAATTGGATGCCAATTACGCGAAAAACTCAAAAACATATTAAGCGTTTTTCCTTCCGTTGAGTGATTCTTACTCAAGATCCAAAGTTGGCATTGGCTTGTTGGCCAAAGTCAAGGCCTTTGTCAATTGCGGATGTGTTTGAATCATGAAGGTTTTGTTACATATCGGTGTCTTGTCCAAGTTGTGATTAGTTGGCCAAAGTCAAGATCACTTCTTGTCCATCGACATTGATTACGAAACTTTCCATGTCAATGGGTCCCGCTTAACTGGAATCATTAAGCTTGTTGTGCCAAAGCCAAGGCTTAGTTGATTCAGAGGAAAAAAGTTAGGAAAATATGTTTGACATATTGGCATATATAAAGAATATGTGTTTCGGACTTGGATGTCCACCTACTGGATCTAGGAATTGGATGAGATTCAATTGATCTTCGAGATCTACCTAGTTAAGTTTCATACATCTTGTTGGCCAAAGTCAAGGTTGTATGTTATTTAACGGGATCCTAGCCCACTAGGAAACTAGATTTCCCGAGTACTCGACAGAGGGTTAGAGGCTCGTCGAAAAATAGTGGGAGGCTAGTATTGAATTTGCAATTTCATTCAGATACTTAGCTTTATGCGCTTTCAAATAATTTCGTCAATATTACATGTGATGTGATGTTTTACACTCTTCACCAACAACCTCACCTAAGCACATCAAACAAGTGACATGTGATGTGATGGTTGATGTGACATGTGGGCCCCACTCGATTCCGAATGTGAGTGGGCCCGCAAACACTCCCGGGCTCGGGTTCGCTAATTCTGAATTAACGAAATTCCGTCGCGACGTAATTTAATCGAATTTAATTAAATAATTATGCATAGCAAAATTACTATTCACGTCGTTAACGATTTAATTCTAAATTAACTCGTTTGCCCGAATTAAAATCTAATTTTAATTTCGCGTCGAAATCTAATTCCGAATAATATATCGAATATATTATTTTAATGATTAATTCCAAATTAATATTTCTCTCTATTTAAATAGTACTTTATCCAAGATAAAGGCTCTTCGCAATTAATCCCAGATTAATTAAGTTCGAATCATACGCATTGGTGAATCTTCGGGAAGCGACCCAAGAGATCTCTGGATATATTGGTAGTAAATACGGTCGTCGGACTATCCGAACATTTACGTACCTCGTACTACATTTTCACACCGATTTACGAGACAATGTTGGCTTCTAGCAAAGCACCATGCCTGCCCAATTCTCCAGAAATATTCTTACAGGAATATACTATCTTTATCAGCCGTAGTTTACTTTTGTATTGCGTATTGCGATCCAGTATCTGATGTCACTTGCAAGGCTTGGGGCTGGAATAGTGTCCGCCCCGTACGAAGCACATATCAGATATCAAGCAACTAGTCTATTTGAATCGGATAATCATGACTTGTCATATTATCCCGATGGTTGCAACACAATAGAGAACCAATTTTGAATCCCTGTATGATCATCATCTCCATATGTCTGAAGTGTTACTTCCGTCTTGACATCACATCCAATACGCTACGATTCCCAAAAAACCCAGCAGAGGCGTACACAGAACCTGTTAAAGCCCTGGACGACCAAAATCAAAGATTACCGATTGTCGCAAGTACTAGCAATGCAAGTCTCAGGTTAAGACCAAATACACCTACCCTGAAGCGGACTCCCATAGACACATATATATACTACCAATGGGATTCTGCGGGTCTATCCAGAGCGAAGCTGTTTTCCGTACCATCAGTAAAACACAACCTCCTATCGCACTTACATAAGTATCCAATACTTAAACATATGAGAACTATGCCGTTATTCCCTCACAATATGCACAAGTGCAATACTAGTCTATTCCGCATTATCAATATCCAATCTCGATAATACTACGACTAGGGATATTTAATGATTAAACCTTTATGGATTGATACTGTCTCATATCATCTCAATCCGGAACTAATCATAAGGACTTTTACCATTTATATTTATATCAAAGTAAATGGATCATAAAACGGTAAAAGGCAATTTCATTATAACATAGTTAATTTTGTACAAAAAAACACAATGTCTTTTACAAACAGTGACGCTATGGGTCATAACTGTCCAACAATCTCCCACTTGGCCTATAGCTAATCACTCAAGCATCTAATACCTGAACTATGTACATGTCGCTCAAAATTTTACTGAGGAATCGCTTTCGTCAACGGATTTGCCATGTTGTCCTGATGCGACCTTCTCGACCTTCATATCGCCATGATGTATGATCTCACGTATCAGATGGAAATGTCGAAGAACATGCTTGGATCGTTGATGAGACTGCGGTTCCTTAGCCTGCGCTATAGCCCCGTTATTGTCACAATACAATGGAACGGACTCAGCTGCTAACGGAACTACTCCTATTCCAATTAGGAATTTTCGGATCCAAACTACTTCTTTTGCTGCTTTAGCTGTAGCAATGTACTCTGCTTCAGTTGTTGAATCGGTAACAGTCTCTTGCTTGGAAGATTTCCAGCTCACTGCTCCTTTATTCAAACAAAATATGTACCCTGATTGCGACTTACAGTCGTCTTTGTCGGTTTGGAAACTTGCATAGGTAAACCCAGTTACCTCAAGTTCTCAATCTCCATAGATTAAGAAAGAATCCTTAGTTCGTCTAAGATACTTTAGGATATTCTTAACTGCCATCCAGTGACCTTCACCTGGATCGGCCTGATAGCGACTACACATACTCAAAGCATAGGAGACATCAGGTCGTGTACATATCATGGCATACATGATCGATCCGACTGCCGAGGCGAACGGTATCCGACTCATGTTGTCTCTCTTATCTTGAGTTTTAGGACCCATGTCCTTAGATAGATAGACGCCATGTGACACTGGCAACAGTCCCCTCTTGGACTGATCAATGTTGAATCTCTTCAACACTTTGTCAATATATGTACTATGGGAGAGTCCAAGCAGCTTTCTAGATCTATCCCGATAGATCTTTATTCCCAGAATAAAGGCTGCTTCTCCCAGATCTTTCATGGAGAATTTCAATGAAAGCAAGCTTTCAGCGACGTTAGCATGGGAATGTCATTGCCTATGAGCAATACATCGTCAACATAAAGGACAATAAAAGTCAGTGCTCTTCCACTAACCTTCTTGTATACACAAGGATTATCTTCATTTTGAATGAAATCATATTCTTTTATGATCTCGTCAAAACATTGGTTCCATGACTGCGATGCTTGCTTCAGTCCATAAATGGACCGATTTAACTTATAAACCTTGTTTGCAAGTCTAGGCACGATAAAACCGTCAGGCTGTTGCATATAAACATCCTCCAAAAGGTTTCCATTAAGGAAAGCGGTTTTAACGTCCATCTGCCATATCTCGTAATCAAAATATGCAGCAATTGCAAGCATTATCCGAATGGATTTAATCATGGCAGCGGGTGAGAATGTTTCGTCGTAATCGAAACCATGTCATTGACGATTCCCCTTCGCTACAAGCCTAGCTTTGTACGTTTGTACATTGCCATCCATGTTAGTCTTCTTCTTGAAGACCCATTTGCATCCAATAGGCTTTACGCCTTCTGGTGCATCAACCAGTGTCCAAACTTGGTTGGTGCACATGGAATTCATTTCGGACTTCATGGCTTCTTGCAATAAAGCGGAATCGATATCTTGTATCGCTTCCTCATACGTAGATGGTTCGTTATCCTCAATGAGATTGATATCTACATGAGGTGAGATCAGAAAACCATACCTCTCCGACTTACGCGGTCCTTGTGTAATAGAAGATTGTGGTACTGTCTCATCCTGGATGGACTGTTTTTGTTCCGTTGAGTATTCTATGCCAGAAACAGTATCACTACGATTTTTATCGAGTTCTACTTTCCTCCCACTAACCACTGCATTTAGAAATTCCTTCTCAAGGAAAACCGACCGCATGTAGAGCAACAAATACTTTGTTCTCTTGTGGGTAATAGAAGTAATATCCTTTGGTTTCCCTAGGATATCCTACGAATAGGCATTTATCCGATTTGGGTTCAAGTTTGGTACCTTCTAAACGCTTGACGTATGCCCAGCATCCCCAAATCTTCAGGAATGAGAAACCCGGTTTCTTTCCTGTCCATATCTCATACGGAGTCTGTTGAACAGACTTTGACGGAACCTTATTCAAAATAAGAATTGCACTGTTTAATGCATATCCCCAAAAGGAAATAGGTAGCTCAGTGCGACACATCATAGACCTAACCATGTCCAACAAGGTTCGGTTTCTCCGTTCAGAACACCGTTTAATTGTGGTGTTTCAGGAGGAGTCCACTGTGAAAGAATACCATATTCTTTCAAGTAATCTAGAAACTCATTGCTCAAGTATTCGCCACCACGATCCGACTGTAATGTCTTAATACTCTTGCAGGTCTGTTTTTCAACTTCGTGTCGAAACTCTTTGAATTTCTCAAAAGTTTCCGACTTGTGTCTCATAAGATACACATAACCATAACGCGATGCATCATCCGTAAAGGTTACGAAGTATTCATATCCACCTCTAGGCTGGCTAGACATGGGCCCATATACGTCACTATGAACGAGGGCTAACAATTCGGTGGCGCGTTCACATTTACCGCTAAAAGGTGATTTAGGCATTTTGCCTAATAGGTAAGATTCACAGACGTCATATGAATTTGGATCAAATCCGTCCAAGTACCCACTCTCGAAAGTGTGGATATGCGAGTCTTATTTATGTGTCCCAGACGACAGTGCCACATATAAGTTTCATCTTTGTTACTCATTTTGAGCCTTTTGTTTTTTATATTATATGTTGGAGATAGATTTTTATTCAAAATATAAAGACCATTATTTGCAACAGTAGTGCAAATTTCTACATCATTTTTATATAAGTAACACCCAATGTTGCGAATACAAAAGTATACCCACATTGGGTTAACATAGATACAGATACGATATTCCTAGTCAAACTAGGTACATAATAACAGTCATTTAGTTCAAGTACATGCCCCGAGGGTAGTTCTAAAACAAAAGTGCCCACGGCCAAAACAGAAACAGGTGTCCCGTTTCCAACACGCAGATCAATCTCCCCTAAAGCCAGTCTCCTGCTAATCTGCAGATCCTGCACATCATTACATATATGAGTACCACAACCAGAATCAAAAATCCAATTTTTAAAACTAGAAGTAGTCATGTTTATTTCAATAACAAACATACCTAAGGCCGGTGCCTTGCCCGCCTTTATCTCCTTCTGGAGTGCCTTGTACTCGCGGCAGTCACGCTTCCAGTGACCCCGCTTGCCGCACTGGAGGAAAACATCCTGAGATTTGTCCTTAGGCTTCCCAGAAGCCTTTGACGATTTGGCCTTGCCCTTTCTTTTATGCTTCTTCTTCTTCACACCTCTAGTTGCCTTGGGCCTAGCCCTCGGTGTCTGAGATGTCGAAGCAAAGTGCGCCTCGCGCTTGTTGCCCTTGAGAAGCTCATTCTCAGCTTCCTTGAGAGTAGACAATAACTCTCCAAGAGTATCACCAGTGTTCATCAAATTATAGTTTATGATGAACTGTCTCCAGGTGTCGGGGAGAGATTGCAAGACCATGTCTATAGTAATCTCAGCCTCAAAGACTATCCCCTTCGCAGCTAGCTCATTTATGTCAGCAATCATCTGTGCCACATGAGACTCAACAGACATGCCTTCTGACATACGTGAACGGAAGATCTTCTTAACTAACTCGTATCTCTGTGACCTCTTGTTAGATCGGTGAAGATCTTGCAACCTCGCTAACAGTTATAAGGATCCAAGTCCCTGTTTTGTCGACGGAAATACTGAGTCATTGAAGTAAGCATAATAGACTGAGCAGTATCACAATCATCGCTGTGAGTCTTCCAAAGCTCCAGCTCAAGTGTCTGATCAGGTGTGGGTTTAGGCCAAAAGGTGTCTGAATGGTGTACAATAGCCTCTGGCTCCAAGGATTATCCTTAGATTCATTTCCCAATCAGCAAAGTTCGTGCCCTTAAAGACATTCTCGCCCATGATAATGTCTCGGACATTTCCCTTTCCAGTCATCTTGACTACGATAGTCCAACTATCTAGTCAACGATATTTGGGTATAGTCTAACTGTTACAAGAAAAATAACATTATATTAGTCCAACTAATAAAATAATTTTGACGAAATAATTTGAAAGCGCGTAAAGCTAAGTATCTGAATGAAATTGCAAATTCAATACTAGCCTCCCACTATTTTTCAGCGAGCCTCTAACCCTCTGTTGAGTACTCGGGAAACCCAGTTTCCTAGTGGGCTAGGATCCCGTTAAATAACACACAACTTTGACTTTGGCCAACAAGCTGTATGAAACTTAACTAGGTAGATCTAGAAGATCAATTGGATCTCATCCAATTCCTAGATCCGGTAGGTGGACATCGAAGTCCGAAATATATATACAATACATATGCCAATGTATCCAATACATTTCCCTAACCAATTTCCTCTGAATCAACTAAGCATTGGCTTTGGCACAACAAGCTTAATGATTCCAGTTAAGCGGAACCCATTGACATGGAAAGTTTCGTAATCAATGTCGATGGACAAGAAGTGATCTTGACTTTGGCCAACAAATCACGACTTGGACAAGACACCGATATGGAACAAAACTCTCATGATTCAAACACATCCGCAATTGACAAAGGCTTTGACTTTGGCCAACAAGCCAATGCCAACTTTAGATCTTGAGTAAGAATCACTCAACAGAAGGAAAAACGCTTAATATAATTTGAGGGTTTTTTACGTAAATTGGCAACCAATTTATTATCTTTGTTAAGGTCTCATCATACACCCTTAAGCATGCTTCTAAAACATCATAAGGCGCGAAAAGTAAAGTAATAACGATATGCGGATGGATATTTAACAACTTGTTCCTAGAACAAATCACTCACTTTCCTCTCCCATGCTAGCACTATTCTACTTCTACCCAATTACATAATACAATAATAGAAACCTCATTGCAATGAGGGGAATTAGGTGAGAAGAGAATACAAAGAGATAATAAGAGATAAGGCTGGACACGCAGGTCCAATTTATAAATTCCAAATTTACAATAATTTCCAAAATTACCCTTTCCCTTCTAATATCCATCCGATATACGCTATTCATTCATCACATCCATATATCAATTCATATCATGCATTACAACCAATCTAATCCAATTAATTAGTCTTTAATTATGTGACCATCCAATGTGTTGGATAATATGACCCATAGCGTCACTATTTGCACAGATCATTGTGTTGTTGTAGCAAATTAACTATGTAATAAGGAAATTGCACTCTCATCATTTGTGATTAGATCACCATAGATATATAAATGAAGAGAGGTCCCTATGATTAGTTCCTGGATTGAGATGATATGAGACAGTATCAGTCCATGAAGGATTAATCATTAAATATCCCTAGCCGTAGTATTATCGAGACTGGACATCGATAATGCGGAATAGGCTAGTATTGCACTTGTGCGCGTTGTGAGGGCACAACGGCATAGTTCTCATATATATAAGTGTTGGAGACTTATGCAAGTGCGATAGGAGGTCGTGTTTCACCGATGGTACGGGAAACAGCTTCGCTCTGGATAGACCCCTTCGGAATCCCATTGGTATTATGACTATGTGTCTATGGGAGGCCGAAATCAAGGTAGGTGTGTATAGTCTTAACCTGAGACTTGCATCGCTAATACTTACGATAATCGATAAACTTTGGTTTTGGTGGTGGGGGCCCTGACCAGGTTCTGTGTTCACCACTTCTGGGTTTATCAGAGAGTCATAGAGTATTGGGTGTGATGTCGAGACGAAGTATCACTTCAGTCATATGGAGATGATGTCACGCAGGATACGGTATTAGTGCTCTTAAGTGATGCGCATCCAATCGTGATATTATGACCAGGTCATGAATATCTGATTATAGAGACTAGTTACCAGACATCCGATATGTGTTTCGGACGGGGTAGACACTTATCCAGCCCCAGCCCTAGCACGTGACTATCCGATACTGGGCCGATATACACAATACATTAGTATACTACGCTTGATATAGATCTTAAATATTCATAATTGGATATATCCGGAGAATTGGGTAGACTTGGTACTTTACTAGGAGTTGACCTTGTCTCGCAAATCAGTCGAACGTAGTACTTGGTACGTACGTGATTCGGATACACCGACGACCGTATTTATAGCCAACTTATCCGGAGATCTCATGGGTCGCTTCCCGATAATCCACCGATGACGCACAACTCGCACTCTTGAATAATCTGGGATTAAATAAAAGAGAGAGAAAATTAATCTAGGATTAATTACGGAGATATTTTATCTAGGATAAAATATCGTCTAGAGAGAGATAACGATTAGTTTAGAATTAATCGGTAAATTAATATATTCGATATATTAATAGAAATTAGATTTCGACGCGGAATTAAAATTAGATTTTAATTTGGGCGAACGAATTAATTCGTTAGCGACGTGAATAGTGAATTCGCTAGGCGTAATCATTTAATTACGACGCGACGGAAAAATCGTTAATTTGGAATTAACGAACCCGAGCCCGAGTGTGATTGCGAGCGCATTCGTATTTCGAATTCGTGTGCGACATCGCAAGTCGCATCAAGCGTCAAATCAAATGTCCCTTTGAGTGATGTGATATGACAAGTTGTCACTTTAATAAAGTGATGTTGATGTGAATAGTGATAGATAAGATGTGTAATTGATGGCTTTTAAAGGTTTGACTTTTAAAAAGCAAATGAAAGGCAAATGCAAGTGAAATTAATTGAAATTCACAAAAGTGTATATAATACACTTGAAATGCAAATGCTAATAACTTAATACACATTTTTATCTCTCTTTTTCTTTCTTTGCTTGCTCACGCCCAAAGCCTAAAAGGCTCACTGGTTTGACTCAAAATGGCGTGAATGGGGAAGCCAAGAGTGGGATTTTGTGGCAAAATCTCAAGTGCTAGCACACTTACGAAGTCTTGCGAAGGTGGTAGGGAGGTTCACCCATGAGCCGGGATCCATTGGACGAAGCTCGGAGCTCCGTTTTCTCAGCTCAAATCTGAAAAACGTGGACAGTGGACTGCCAGTAGTGGGCGTCCTTGGCAGTGAAGTTTTGGGCTTCATTCGTCTCCAAATCGACTCAACCGATTGATGTGAGTATTCCGCTACCTCCGTTGATGTATTCACTCATTATTTCATGCATGATTTGATCTTGGGACCTAATAAAACTCCAACAATGGCATCTAGAGCTAAGGTTACAAGCATGAAATTTTAGGGATTTAAAATTTGGGTAAATGTGATTTGAGCATGATTTGAATAAATTGTTTGTTTGAGTATGTTTATAACATGTTTAATTTCATTTTGGTTGGACTAATTTGACGAAAATGATTGGAATTATTTTCCCCAAACTTAATGCCATGGCCGAATGTCAATTGAATTTTGGGATCTTGGATTTTTTGATTTTTGATTCATTTGATGAGTTAGAATCGATTAGGTTGATTTAATTTGAATCGAATTGGATTGGATTTCGAATTGGACAAAAATCCCCAAATCTCTATGTTGGCCGAATGCATGTAATGCCCTAATGTCTTGGTATTTTTTGATTTTGTGACATTGGATGTGTATAAAATCAAATCGGATGTTGATTTATGTCGATTGTGGGTTCGATTGGATTGAAACCGAATCGGACACAAATGCATCCCTTGGCCGAGACCTTTAAGCATGTAGATGGGTTTGATTTTTCAATTTATGTGTTGGACATGTGATAATGAATTAAGCATGATTAATTGGACTAATTTGATGCTTCGGAAATATCGATTTAGATTATAATCATCGTAATACACTTTGGTAATTAAATTGGGAAAATTGGATTTTTGAATTTAATTATTTGGGCCTAATTTGGAAATTGGATTTAAATGTTGTATTTGGGCCTATTGGGTTTGATTTATCAAGTTTGGTTTAGGCCAAGTGGATTGGATCCAATTGGGCCCAAAACCTTAACCATAAAGCCCAAATGCGACTTAATGAACCTTTAAAGTTCAATTGGGCCTAATGGGCCAAGATTGATTTACGGGCTTATGGGGTAAATCCCGGATTAGACTTTGGTTATCGGTTTGACCCGAGTTGACCAAAAGTCCACGCCTTAAGAAATCAATCAAAAGCCCATTGGACTTTAATTGAATTGACGTTGGACTTAATCGGTCTTTGAGACACGTTACGATTAGATTTGGAATTTAAATCGTAAAAGGTTTATTAATAAAAGTGTAATATTTAATTTGGAATTGAATAGTGAATTAGTATTAAATACATGTTAAATTAGATTTAATGATGTAGTTTAATTTAATTCATGAATTCGTACTTTAAGTACTTATTCACAAAAACGAGTTTGACTCGATCAAAATCAAATCGTTGTTTGAACATTGGATGATCACTTAATTATCAGATTAATTAATTTGATTAGATTGATTGATAGCATGCTTATGTGTGTGAATACTTGGTTGTGTTGAATGAATAATGTATATCGGATGGATATTAGATGGGTGGGCAATTTTAGAAATTGTTGTAATAAATTCGATTTATTAAATTGGACCTGCGTGTCCAGCCTTATCACCTTCTTTTTCTTTGTATTCTCTTCTCACCTATTCCCCTCTATGTATATGAGGTTTCTTTAGAAGTGTAGTGTAACGGGTAGAAGTAGTACAAGTGCTAGCTTGAGTGAGAAAGGGAGGGATTTGATCTAGGATCAATGTGTAAAGTATCCATCCGCATATCATTATTATTTTATTTCATACTCGCTTTATTATGTATTTAGAATGCATGTTTAAGGGTGTATGATGATGAGACCTAACAAAGATAATTAAATTGGTAGCCAATTTGCACGCAAAAAACCCTCGTTTTATATTAAGCGATTATCCTTCCATTAAATGATTCTTGTTCAAGATCCGATTGGCATTGGTTTGTTGGCCAAAGTCAAGACCTTGTCAATTGGATGTATTTGAATCATGAGAGTTTTGTTCCACAACGGTGTCTAGTCCAAGTTGTGATTTGTTGGCCAAAGTCAAGAACACTTCTTGTCCAAAGACATTGATTACGAAACTTTCCTTGTCAATGGGTCCCGCTTAACTGGAGTCATTAGGTTTGTTGTGCCAAAGCCAAGGCCTAGATGATTCGGAGGATAAGGTTAGAAAATGTATTGGATATATTGGCATAAGTAATATGTTTAGGACTTGGATGTCCACCTAACCGATCTAGGAATTGGATTGGATCCAATTGATCTGTGAGATCTACCTGGTTAAGTAGCATACAGCTTGTTGGCCAAAGTCAAGGTTGTATGTTATTTGACAGAATCCTAGCCCACTAGGAAACACGGTTTCCCGAGTACTCCACAGAGGGTTAGAGGCTCGACGAAAAATAGTGGGAGGCAAGTATTGAATTTGCAACATTCGTTCAATTACTCGCCATACGCGCTCAAACAAATATCATTCGTCAATATTTTACGTTGTTTTAAAAATTTATATAGTTGGACTATATACAAACTCATTCAATATATAGTTGATTTTATAATTGGATTATAGTAATCAATATAATTGAATTAATATGATAGTTGATTTTATAATTGGATTATAGTAATCAATATTAAAATTATAGTTGATTAAGTAATTAGATTATTGTAATCATTATAATAAATAGTACCTTATTAAATTGATTAAATAGTTGGACTATTAAAATCAAGAAAGAATTGAAAAGGTTGAATATTTAAAATATATAATCCTTGGATTAAATGTTTTAAATGATTTAATTTTCAATTGGGAATTAATAATAGGTTAATTTATTTGACAAAATAACTCATTATGACTAAGCCCATAATTAAGCAAATAGTAGAGCATAAAATCTTTGGAAGATTTATGTAATGATGACTTTAGTGCTTAATTAATATACTTATAATAAATCTATCTTTAGATTTAAAAGTATTAAAGTTGCAATTAATAATTCTTGGAGAATTAATTGACTATTCTAGTGGAGAAAAGTCAAAGTTTGCAATTGGGGATATGCACAAGGTGCACATCGTTTCGATATTCCGAAACCCAAGGCTTGGCCAAGGTTTGTGAAATATTGAAAAGATAATTGACATATCCCAAAGTGACTACCATTTGGATATGGAAGACACGAAGGAATTAAAGAAAGGGCGAGGCTCTAACTTTAAAAATATTTGTCAAAGTTATGTTCACAACTAGTATTGAAATTGGATTTTAAATACTTAGTGTGCTACATAAGATATATATGTATTGATGTTCGGAATCCGCTTTGAGCTGGATACTGACTTCAAGCCGAGATTATTCTGTGAATCGGAAACGCGGACGAAAGTCGCTGTTTCGACCGTAGATACCTAAGTTTAGGAACTACCCTTAGGGTATGTACTTAAATTAGGAATGTGTATAATGTAACTAGTTTGACTAGAGACATTATCTCTATATCAGTGTTTAATCCGTTGCGGATAAAACCTTTATATTCTAGAACACTAAAGTGTTTTATTATATAAAGATGATAGTGAGATAAACCATTAGATGTGAATAAAAGAATTATATTTTGATTATAATAAAATCTCAACATATAAAAATGACAAATAACAGCTCAAATTGATTTGATCAATAGAGACTTATTTGTGGCATTGTTGTCTAGGACACAATTAAACAAGACTCGTATATCCGCACTTTTGAAGAGTGGGTACTAGGACTGATTTGACTATTCAAATAAGGTCTACGAATCTAGTTTATTGGGTTAAATACCTAAAATACTATTTACTTGGTAATAGTAAAAGGCCCCGATCTGTTAGCCCTATTCAGGGTGAAGTTAGTGGGCCCATATCTAGCTAGGCTAGATGTGAACATGAATATTTCGTGACCTTAACGGATGTGGCATCACGTTGTGGTTATGTGTTTCTTTTGAAGAACACAGATCGGAAACTTTTGAAGTTTCGACACGAAGTATATAAACAGATCGGCTATAGTATTATTCCGCCACGGTTAGACCGTAATGGAAATTACTTAAGCAGTAAGTTCATACGTACATAAAAGAGTACGGTATTCTTTCATATGAGGACTCCTCCCGGTGACACGTCAGTTAGACGGTGTGTCTGAAACCAAAAACCAAATTTTTGGACATGATAAGGTTTGTCACGAGTCGCTCTGAGCTACTATTTCCTTCAATGGGACATGTATTAACAGTGCAAAACTTATTTAGAACAAGGTTCCATATAAATCTATTTGACAGATATCATATAGGATATGAACAGGAAAGAAACGGGGTTTCTCATTCCTGATAATTTGGGTTATGCCAGGCATAACGTTTGGTTTATACCAAACTAAGGACCCAAATTGGATAAGTGCCTATATAGGTTATCCTAAAGGAAACCTTAAGTATAGTACTTATAAATCCCACATGAGAACAATGTAATTTTTGCTCACCATGCGGTTTTCCTGAGAGGAATACCGATATGCAGTGGTCAGTGGGAGGATAGTGAACTCAATGAAAAATCGGAGTAACACTGTTCAAGGCACGAAGTCCTTAATGGAACACAAATAGTTCATCTATGATGAATCTATACCATTAATCTTCAAATACACAAGAAACTAGTAGATCGGATAGAGTCAGAAAACAACCTAGGGTATGGGTTTCTGATCTCACCCCATAAAGACGTCAATCTTATAAAGGTGTACCATCCGACTACGTTTTGAGGAAGTGATACGAGGTATCGACTCCACGTTATGGCTAAGTGCCATGAGTCCAAAATGGATTCCATGTATGACAACTATTTTGGATACTAGTTGTTGTACCACAAGGCATTGTGCCTATGGTACATTAAACGTCTTCAAGGAAGACATACATGGATAGCAACATACCAACGTACAAAGCTGGGCTTTTGACGGAAAGGTATCGTTATCAACATTGTGTTAATAACGGTTCAACCTTTTACCTGTTGCCATGGTAAATCCATTTTGAAGATACTTGATGATAACTGTATATTTCATTTATGAATGTGTCAGTTACAAATCAAAATCGCTTTCCTGAAAAGGAAACCTTTTGGAGAATGTTTACAACATTCTGACGATTTTGTATAACCGACAAACAAGGTTTGCGGGTTATTCGATCCATGTTTGGATCAGTGCAAGCATAAGGTTCTTGGAACTGTCGTTTTGAAATAATCATAATGGTTTATGATTTGACTCAAAACGAAATAATTCTTGTGTATATAAGGAGGTTAGTGGGAGGAGAGCGCGCCTGACAGTGAAATTCCCCTAATGCAATTGGTGAAAGCTTGGCTTTCTAGATTTCTTTCAATAGAAAATTCTCGTAGGATCTTGGGAGAGTAACAACCTTTATTCAAGGAATTAAGATCTACTGGATAGATTTGGAGTTTGTTAACACTCTCTAGGGAATCGTACATTTTAAAATGTACTTGTATGGTGTCTCATACGTTCGAGCAATGGAGTCACAATCGGGTCAATCCTAGTGATAGTCACTAAATTGAACTTGAGAACATTTGTTGATATCTTGAGAACTAAAGCTGCTTTCTTAAACTATGGAAGAGAAACTTGAATTGACTGGGATCACTGCTGCAAGTTTCCAAACTATTAAATACTCGGTACTATAAAGTTTGAATAACTGGACAGTATGAGCTGGAAATCTTCCAGCAAGGATAACTGTTGCCGAATAAAACAACAAATGCGGATTATTGCTGTGTAGCTGAGGGCCAGCAAAGAAGCCATTTGATCTGAAAAAATCTAATTAGATTAGATATAGTTCTGTTCGAAGCTTGAACTAGGTGCGTCCGCACAGGCTAAGGAAATAAAGGTTCATCGACGATCCAGATATATACTTCTATATCATCTGGATTCGTTCGATCTAATCGTGGCGATGTGATGATCGTGTAAATCACGTCAGACGATAATCAAACAAATCGCTGACGACAAAAACCTTTCCTCAGCAATTTAGCGAACCTTACATAGTTCAAGTGTTGGAACACTCTTGAGTGACTCGCCTACGTGGCCAGTGGAGATTGTTTGGATAATTATCGACCTAGCGTAACTATTTGCACCAGCTCATTGTGTTGTTGTAGCAATTTAACTATTGTTGTAATAAGGAAATTGACTCGCATCATTTTGATTGATCACCAGGATATATACATGAAGAGAGTGGTCCTCTGATTAGTTCCTGGATTTGATGTTAGACAATTATGACCCATAGCGTCACTGTTTGTAAAAGACATTGTGTTTTGTACAAAATTGACTATGTAATATTGAAATTGCCTTTTATCATTTCGTAATATTTACTATTATATAAAATGGTAAAAGTCCATATGATTAGTTCCGGATTGAGATGATATGAGACAGTATCAATCCATAAAGGTTTAATCATTAAATATCCCTAGTCGTAGTATTATCGAGACTGGACATCGATAATGCGGAATAGACTAGTATTGCACTTGTGCGCGTTGTGAGGGCATAACGGCACAGTTCTCATATGTTTAAGTATAGGATACTTATGCAAGTGCGATAGGAGGTTGTGTTTTACCGATGGTACGGAAAACAGCTTCGCTCTGGATAGACCCCGCGGAATCCCATTGGTAGTATGTATATGTGTCTATGGGAGTCCGCGTCAGGGTAGATGTATTTGGTCTTAACCTGAGACTTACATCGCTAATACTTGCGACAATCGGTAAACTTTGGTTTTGGTCGTCCAGGGCTTTAACAGGTTCTGTGTACGCCTCTATTGGGTTTATCGAGAATCGTAGTGTATTGGATGTGATGTCAAGACGGAAGTGTCACTCCAGACATATGGAGATGATGATCACGCAGGGATTCATAACTCGTTCTCTATTGTGTTGCAACCATCGGGATAATGTGACAAGGTCATGATTATCCGATTCAAAGAGACTAGTTGTTTGATATCCGATATGTGCTTCGTACGGGGCAGACACTATTCCAGCCCCAGGCCTAGCACGTGACATCTGATACTGGATCGAAATACGAGATACTAGGTATTCTACGTCTGACATAGATTATATATTCCAGTAAGAATATTTCTGGAGAATTGGGTAGGCACGGTGCTTTGCTAGAAGCCAACCATGTCTTGTAAATCGGTAAGCACGTAGTACGAGGTACTCGCTTTATCGGATAGTCCGATAACCGGATTTACTGCCAACATATCCAGAGATCTCTTGGGTCGCTTCCCAAGGATTCACCGATGACAGTTGACTTAAATTGGAATTAATCTGGGATTAATTAAGAGAGAGAAAATTAATCTGGGATTAATATGGGCTTTGTTTAATCTGGGATTAAAAGTGTACAGTGGCGAAAGAACGCGATTAATTTGGAATTAATCGGTAAAATAAATTTAATAGTTAAATTTGATTTTTCTATTTAATTTATTCAAACGGGCTAAAATTAATATATCGGATATATTAAAATGGATTGGATTTCATTACGAGATTAAAGTCGGACTTTAATACGAACGAACGAATTAATTTAGAATTAGTTCGTGAACGACGTTCGTAATATATTTGCGAGGCATCGTTATTTAATTAAATTGGATTTAATTATTTAACGACGAAGGATCGTTTAATTGGATTAAACGGAACCGAGCCGCGGCAAATGCCCGTAGAGATATTTGAATTTCGGATTCAAATATTTGGAGCCAAAAGTGTGGTAGGTGTTCCCACCACACAACCACCTTGTTTTGTCTTTATGAATACCATTTACCCATCTCTACCTTGTTTTGGGTAAAAGGTGAAATGGTTTCACTTTTTGGTAAATAACAAAAGGCATTCTCAACTTTGGTAACACTTGACACAAATTGCAAAACACAAAAACCCTAAAGACTAAGGCTTGGCCGAAATCTTCATCTCCTCCTCTCTTTGATTTGATTTTCAAATCAACAAAAGCTAGCACTTTGGAAGTGAACAAAGGTGATAGGGAAACTCCTCAATAGCTTGGAATCATCCTAAAGCTTGGATTCATCCTAAAGCTTGGATCTTGGAGATCTTGGATCTCAAATTTTTAAAAGCTCCAACACTCATTGTAAGTATATTCCGCACCTTATAATGATCAACTCTTTATTATGCATGCTTATTAGATCCTTATAATGTTCTAGGAACACTAACAATGGTATCATGAGCCTAATTTAAGCATGATAATTTTAGGGTTCTTGAATCTAAAATTTGGGGCTTTTTGATTTTGAGCATGATTTTTTGAAATTGATGCTTTGAGTATGTTTACAACATGATAACTTAGAGTTATGCATGATTAGATTTCAAATAAATCAAAAGCAACAAAAATAAAAAATTGTTAGTTGGCCGAATGGGTTCCTTGTGCACTGCAGTTTTGTTTTTTGTAACATGAAATAATGTGTTTGGATGCATGTTTAAATGATGATAGTTGGTTTAATATGATTAGAATCAATGTCTATAATGTTCATGTTAAAATCAAAGTGCATGTTGAGCATGAAATGATGATCTTAGGCTTCAATATGTCTCAAGCATGCAATGATGTGTTTTGGCTTGATTTTATGTTAAGCATGAATTATTAGTTTAAGCATGATTAATTAAGTTAATTAATATTTTGGAAATATTGAGTTTAATTAATTAATTATGGCTAATACACTTTAATTAAAATAATTGTGATATTTGGAATATTATAATTATGTAAATATGCCTTTAAAATTGAATTGGGCTAAAAGTGTGTATTTGGGCCTAATGGGCTTGGTTTGACCAAGTTTGGTTTTGGACTTTTGGATTGGATCCAATTGGGCCCAAAACCAATTCCATGAAGTCCAAATACATCACTTGACCCTTTAAAGTATTTGATTGGGCCTAATGGGCCTAAATTGATTTGATGGCAATAGGGTGATTCCTATTGGGCCTTGGCATTTTGGGTTTGATCCATTATGGCCAAAGCCCATGCCTTAAGAATCAATTAAAAGCCCATTGGACTTTAATTAAAAGACATTGGATGTTATTGGGCCTTTGAGACCCATCAAGATTGGATTTGGAATCCAAGTCTTTAAGGCAACTATGTAAGTGTAAATATTTAATTTGGAATTAAATAAGAATTAGTATTGAATACAAATAAATTGGATTTAAGTTGTAGTTCGATATAATTCAAGAATACGTACTCAAAAGTATTTATTCTCAAACGAGTTGGACTCGCGCAAATCAAATCATTGTTTGAACATTGGATGGTCATTAATCAAAGATTAATTAATTGGATTAGATTGATTGTAATAAACATGTTTTGATTGAATACATAAATGTGATGTATGAATAACGTATATCGGATGGATATTAGAAGGGCAAGGGCAATTTTGGAAATTGTAATAAGTTTAGAATTTATTAAATTGGACCTGCGTGTCCAGCCTTTAATCTCATTACTCCTTGTAATTCTCTTCTCACCTATTCCCCTCAATGTATATGAGGTTTCTTTATTGTATTTTGTAAAAGGGTAGGAGTTAGAATAGTTCTAGTCGGGGAGAGGAAAGGAGTGATTTGTTCTAGGAACAATCTGTTTAAATATCCATCCGCATATCGTTATTAATTTACTTTTGCGCCTTATGATGTTTTAGAAGCATGCTTAAGGGTGTATGATGAGACCTAATCAAAGATAATAAATTGGATGCCAATTTACGCGAAAAACCCTCAAAAACATATTAAGCGTTTTTCCTTCCGTTGAGTGATTCTTACTCAAGATCCAAAGTTGGCATTGGCTTGTTGGCCAAAGTCAAGGCCTTTGTCAATTGAGGATGTGTTTGAATCATGAAGGTTTTGTTACATATCGGTGTCTTGTCCAAGTTGTGATTTGTTGGCCAAAGTCAAGATCACTTCTTGTCCATCGACATTGATTACGAAACTTTCCATGTCAATGGGTCCCGCTTAACTGGAATCATTAAGCTTGTTGTGCCAAAGCCAAGGCTTAGTTGATTCAGAGGAAAAAGGTTAGGAAAATATGTTTGACATATTGACATATATAAAGTATATGTGTTTCGGACTTGGATGTCCACCTACCGGATCTAGGAATTGGATGAGATCCAATTGATCTTCGAGATCTACCTAGTTAAGTTTCATACAGCTTGTTGGCCAAAGTCAAGGTTGTATGTTATTTAACGGGATCCTAGCCCACTAGGAAACTAGGTTTCCCGAGTACTCGACAGAGGGTTAGAGGCTCGCCGAAAAATAGTGGGAGGCTAGTATTGAATTTGCAATTTCATTCAGATACTTAGCTTTACGCGCTTTCAAATAATTTCGTCAATATTACTTTATTAGTTGGACTAATATATTGTTATTTTTCTATGTAACAGTTAGACTGTACCCATTATCGTTGACTAGATAGTTAGACTATCGTAGATCAAGATGACTGGCAAAGGAAATGTCCGTGATATTATCATGGGAGATAATGTCTTCAAGGGCACAAATTTTGCTGATTGGGAAATGAACCTTAGGATTGTCCTAGGTTCAGAGAGGCTGTTGTATACTACACAAAGACCTCTTGGGCCAAAACCCGGACCGACTGAGACACTTGAGCTGGAGCTTTGGAAGACTCACAGCGATGATTGTGACACAACTCAGTCAATTATGCTTGCTTCGATGACTGACTCAGCACTTTCGCAGACAAAATAGGGACTTGGATCCTTATAATATGTTGGCAAGGTTGCAAGATCTGCATCGCTCTAACAAGAGGATGCAGAGGTACGAGTTAGTCAGGAAGCTCTTTCGCTCACGCATGACAGATGGCATGTCCGTTGAGTCCCACGTGGCTCAGATGGTCGCCGACATCGATGAGCTGGCCAGCATGGGGATTGTCTTTGAGGCAGAGATTACTGTGGACATGGTCCTGCAATCCCTCCCCGATACTTGGAGACAGTTCATCATAAATTATAATTTGATGAACACCAGTGATACTCTTGGAGAGTTACTGTCAACTCTCAAGGAGGCTGAAAAGGAGTTTCAAAAGGGCAACAAGCGCGAGGCGCACTTTGCATCGACATCTCATGGACCTAAGGCTGGGCCCAAGGCAACTGGAGGTGTGCGAAAGAAGAAGCATATGCAAAAGGGCAAGGCCAAAAAGTCAAAGGCTTCTGGGAAGCCAAAGGACAAATCTCAAGATGTTTGCCTACAGTGCGGCAAGCGGGGTCACTGGAAGCGTGACTGCCGCGAGTACAAGGCGCTTCAGAAGGAGATAAAGGCGGGCAAGGCACCGGCCTCAGGTATGTTTGTTATTGAGATAAACATGGCTACTTCTAGCTTTAAAAATTGGATTTTTGATTCTGGTTGTGGTACTCATATATGTACTGATGCGCAGGATCTGCAGATTAGCAGGAGACTGGCTTCAGGAGAGATTGATCTGCGTGTTGGAAACGGGACACCTGTTGCTGTTTTGGCCGTGGGCACTTTTGTTTTAGAACTGCCTTCGGGACATGTACTTAAACTATCAGACTGTTATTATGTACCTAGTTTGACTAGGAATATTATCTCTGTATCTTGTTTGACCCAATGCGGGTACACTTTTGTATTCCGAAACACTGGGTGTTTTGTTTATAAAGATGATTTTGAGATATGTTCAGCTGATGCTAATAATGGTCTTTATATTTTGAATATAAATCAATCTCAAACATATAATGTAACAAACAAAAGGCTCAAACTAAGTAACAAAGATGAGACTTACATGTGGCATTGTCGTCTGGGACACATTAACAAGACTCGCATATCCACACTTTCGAAGAGTGGGTACTTGGACGGATTTGATCCAAATTCATATGACGTCTGCGAATCTTGCTTATTAGGCAAAATGCCTAAATCACCTTTTAGCGGTAAAGGTGTACGCGCCACCGAACTGTTAGCCCTCGTTCATAGTGACGTTTGTGGGCCCATGTCTAGCCAGGCTAGAGGTGGATTTGAATACTTCGTAACCTTTACGGATGATGCATCGCGTTATGGTTATGTGTATCTTATGAGACACAAGTCGGAAACTTTTGAGAAATTCAAAGAGTTTCGACACGAAGTTGAAAAACAGACCGGCAAGAGTATAAAGACATTACGGTCGGACCGTGGTGGCGAGTACTTGAGCAATGAGTTTCTAGATTACTTGAAAGAATATGGTATTCTTTCACAGTGGACTCCTCCTGGAACACCGCAATTAAACGGTGTATCCGAACGGAGAAACCGAACTCTGTTGGACATGGTAAGGTCTATGATGAGTCGCACTGAGCTACCTATTTCCTTCTGGGGATATGCATTAAACAGTGCAGTTCTTATTTTGAATAAGGTTCCGTCAAAGTCTGTACAACAGACACCATATGAGATATGGACAGGAAAGAAACCGGGTTTCTCATTCCTAAAGATTTGGGGATGCTGGGCATACGTCAAACGTTTGGAAGGTACCAAACTTGAACCCAAATCGGATAAATGCCTATTCGTAGGATATCCTAGGGAAACCAAAGGATATTACTTCTATCACCCACGAGAGAACAAAGTATTTGTTGCTCTACATGCGGTTTTCCTTGAGAAGGAATTCCTAAATACAGTGGTAAGTGGGAGGAAAGTAGAACTCGATGAAAATCGGAGTGATACTGTTCCTGGCATAGAATCCTCAACGGAACAAGAACAGTCCATCCGGGATGAGACTGTACCACAATCTTCTATTACACAAGGACCGCGTAGGTCGGAGAGAGTCAGGAACCAACCTGAGAGGTATGGGTTTCTGATCTCACCTCATGTAGATATTAATCTCATTGAGGAAGACGAACCGGCTACGTATGAGGAAGCGATACAAGATATCGATTCCACTTTATGGCAAGAGGCCATGAAGTCCGAAATGGATTCCATGTACACCAACCAAGTTTGGACACTGGTTGATGCACCAGAAGGCGTAAAGCCTATTGGATGCAAATGGATCTTCAAGAAGAAGACCGACATGGAAGGCAACGTACAAACGTACAAAGCTAGGCTTGTAGCGAAGGGGTATCGTCAACGACATGGTGTCGATTACGACGAAACTTTCTCACCCGTTGCCATGATTAAATCCATTCGGATAATGCTTGCTATTGCTGCATATTTCGATTACGAGATATGGCAGATGGACGTTAAAACCGCTTTCCTTAACGGAAACCTTTTGGAGGATGTTTATATGCAACAGCCTGACGGTTTTATCGTGCCTAAACTTGCAAACAAGGTTTGTAAGTTAAATCGGTCCATTTATGGACTGAAGCAAGCATCGCGGTCATGGAACCAACGTTTTGATGAGATCATAAAAGAATATGATTTCATTCAAAACGAGGATGATCCTTGTGTATATAAGAAGGTTAGTGGGAGCGCACTGACATTCATTGTCCTTTATGTTGACGATGTATTGCTTATGGGCAATGACATTCCCATGTTAACATCGGTGAAAGCTTGGCTTTCATTAAAATTCTCCATGAAAGATCTGGGAGAAGCAGCCTTTATTCTAGGAATAAAGATCTACAGGGATAGATCTAGAAAGCTGCTTGGACTCTCTCAGAGTACGTACATTGACAAAGTGTTGAAAAGATTCAACATGGATCAGTCCAAGAGGGGACTGTTGCCAGTGTCACATGGCATCTCTCTATCTAAGGACATGTGTCCTAAAACTCAAGATGAGAGAAATAGCATGAGTCGGATACCGTTCGCCTCGGCAGTCGGATCGATCATGTATGCCATGATATGTACTCGACCTGATGTCTCGTATGCTTTGAGCATGTGTAGTCGCTATCAGGCCGATCCAGGTGATGGTCACTGGATGGCAGTTAAGAACATCCTTAAGTATCTTAGACGAACTAAGGATGCTTTCTTGATTTATGGAGATGGAGAACTTGAGGTAACTGGGTATACCGATGCAAGTTTCCAAACCGATAAAGACGACTCTAAGTCGCAATCCGGGTACATATTTTGTTTGAACAACGGAGCAGTAAGCTGGAAATCTTCCAAGCAAGAGACTGTTGCCGATTCAACAACAGAAGCGGAGTATATTGCTGCATCTGAAGCAGCAAAAGAGGCAGTTTGGATCCGTAAATTCCTAATTGGATTAGGAGTAGTTCCGTTAGCAGCTGAGCCCGTTCCATTATTGTGTGACAATAACGGGGCTATAGCGCAGGCTAAGGAACCACGGTCTCATCAACGATCCAAGCATGTTCTTCGACGTTTCCATCTGATTCGTGAGATCATACATCGTGGCGATGTGAAGATCGAGAAGGTCGCATCAGATGACAACATTGCAGACCCGCTGACGAAAGCTATTTCACAGCAAAAGTTTGAGAAACACATACATAGTTCAGGTGTTAGATGCTTGAGTGACTGGCTATAGGCCAAGTGGGAGATTGTTAGACAATTATGACCCATAGCGTCACTGTTTGTAAAAGACATTGTGTTTTGTACAAAATTGACTATGTAATATTGAAATTGCCTTTTATCATTTCGTAATTTATTTACTATGATATATAAATGGTAAAAGTCCATATGATTAGTTCCGGATTGAGATGATATGAGACAGTATCAATCCATAAAGGTTTAATCATTAAATATCCCTAGTCGTAGTATTATCGAGACTGGACATCGATAATGCGGAATAGACTAGTATTGCACTTGTGCGCGTTGTGAGGGCATAACGGCACAGTTCTCATATGTTTAAGTATAGGATACTTATGCAAGTGCGATAGGAGGTTGTGTTTTACCGATGGTACGGAAAACAGCTTCGCTCTGGATAGACCCCGCGGAATCCCATTGGTAGTATGTATATGTGTCTATGGGAGTCCGCGTCAGGGTAGATGTATTTGGTCTTAACCTGAGACTTACATCGCTAATACTTGCGACAATCGGTAAACTTTGGTTTTGGTCGTCCAGGGCTTTAACAGGTTCTGTGTACGCCTCTATTGGGTTTATCGAGAATCGTAGTGTATTGGATGTGATGTCAAGACGGAAGTGTCACTCCAGACATATGGAGATGATGATCACGCAGGGATTCATAACTCGTTCTCTATTGTGTTGCAACCATCGGGATAATGTGACAAGGTCATGATTATCCGATTCAAAGAGACTAGTTGTTTGATATCCGATATGTGCTTCGTACGGGGCAGACACTATTCCAGCCCCAGGCCTAGCACGTGACATCTGATACTGGATCGAAATACGAGATACTAGGTATTCTACGTCTGACATAGATTATATATTCCAGTAAGAATATTTCTGGAGAATTGGGTAGGCACGGTGCTTTGCTAGAAGCCAACCATGTCTTGTAAATCGGTAAGCACGTAGTACGAGGTACTCGCTTTATCGGATAGTCCGATAACCGGATTTACTGCCAACATATCCAGAGATCTCTTGGGTCGCTTCCCAAGGATTCACCGATGACAGTTGACTTAAATTGGAATTAATCTGGGATTAATTAAGAGAGAGAAAATTAATCTGGGATTAATATGGGCTTTGTTTAATCTGGGATTAAAAGTGTAGTGTAGTGGCGAAAGAACGCGATTAATTTGGAATTAATCGGTAAAATAAATTTAATAGTTAAATTTGATTTTTCTATTTAATTTATTCAACGGGCTAAAATTAATATATCGGATATATTAAAATGGATTGGATTTCATTACGAGATTAAAGTCGGACTTTAATGCGAACGAACGAATTAATTTAGAATTAGTTCGTGAACGACGTTCGTAATATATTTGCGAGGCATCGTTATTTAATTAAATTGGATTTAATTATTTAGCGACGAAGGATCGTTTAATCGGATTAAACGGAACCGAGCCGCGGCAAATGCCCGTAGAGATATTTGAATTTCGGATTCAAATATTTGGAGCCAAAAGTGTGGTAGGTGTTCCCACCACACAACCACCTTGTTTTGTCTTTATGAAAACCATTTACCAATCTCTACCTTGTTTGGGTAAAAGGTGAAATGGTTTCACTTTTTGGTAAATAACAAAAAGGCATTCTCAACTTTGGTAACACTTGACACAAATCAAAACACAAAAACCCTAAAGACTAAGGCTTGGCCGAATCTTCCTCTCCTCCTCTCTTTGATTTGATTTTCAAATCATCAAAAGCTAGCACTTTGGAAGTGAACAAAGGTGATAGGGAAACTCCTCAATAGCTTGGAATCATCCTAAAGCTTGGATTCATCATAAAGCTTGGATCTTGGAGATCTTGGATCTCAAATTTTTTAAAAGCTCCAACACTCATTGTAAGTATATTCCGCACCTTATAATGATCAACTCTTTATTATGCATGCTTATTAGATCCTTATAATGTTCTAGGAACACTAACATGAGATGATATGAGACAGATCAGGTCCACCAAGGATAATCATTAAACATCTCCCTAGCCGTTTAGTATTATCGAGACTGGCCATCGCTAATGCGGAATAGGCTAGTATTGCCACTTGTGCGCGTTGTGAGGGCACAACTGCATAGTTCTCCTTATCTAAGTGTTGGCGACTTATGCACGTGCATAGGAGGTGCTTTTGTTTCACCGATGGTACGGGAAACAGCTTCGCACTGGATAGACCCCTTTGGAATCCCATTGGTATTATGACTCTGTGTCTTATGGGAGGCCGAAAATCAAGGTGGTGTGTATAGTTCTTAACCTGAGACTTGCATCGTAATACTTACGCTCATCTATAAACTTTGTGGTGGGGGCCCTGACCAGGTTCTGTGTTCACCACTTCTGGGTTTATCAGAGAGTCGTAGAGTATTGGGTGTGATGTCGAACGTAAGTAAGTCCATTCAAGTCATATTGGAGATGATGTCACGCAGGATCGTATTATTATTAGTGCTCTAAGTGCTGCGCATCCAATCGTTGCTATTATGACCAGGGGTCAATGAATATCCGATTAAGAGACTAGTTACCAGCACATCCGATATGTGGTTCGGACTGGTAGACACTTATCCAGCCCCAGCCCTAGCACTTGACTATCCGATATGGGCCGATATGCACAATACATTATGTATACTACGCTTGATATAGATCTAAATATCATAATTGGATATGTCCGGAGAATTGGGTAGACTTGGTACTTGCTAGGAGTTGACCTTGTCTCGCAAATTGGATAGGAACGTAGACTTGGTACTACGTGATTCGGATACCCCGACGGACGTATTTAAGCAACTTATCCGGAGATCTCATGGTTCGCTTCCCGATTAATCCACGATGACGCACAACTCGCATCTTGAATAATCGGGATTAACTAGAAGAGAGAGAAAATTAATCTGGATTAATGGAGATATTTTATCTAGGATAAACTATCGTCTAGAGAGAGAAACGATTAGTTTGGAATTAATCGGTAAATTAATATATTCGATATATTAACGAAATTAGATTTCGACGGTTGAATTTAAAATTAGATATTAATTTGTGCGAAAGAATTAATTTAGAATTCATTCGTTTAGCGATGTGAATAGTGAATTCGCTAGGCGTAATCATTTAATTACGACGAGATCCGAAAAAGCGTTTTTAATTGGAATTAACGAACCCGAGCCCGAGTTGTGATTGCGAGCGCATTCGTATATCGAATTCGTGTGCGACATCGCAAGTCGCATCAAGGTCAATCAATAGTCGCATCAAGCGTCAAATCAAATGTACTTTGAGTGATGTGATATGACAAGTTGTCACTTTAATAAAGGATGTTGAGTGAATAGTGATAGATAAGATGTGTAATTGATGGCTTTTAAAGGTTTTTTTGACTTTAAAAAGCAATTGAAAGGCAAATGCAAGTGAAATTAATTGAAATTCACAAAAGTGTATTATAATACACTTGAAATGCAAATGCTAATAACTTATACACATTTTTTATCTCTCTTTTCTTCTTTGCTTTTGCTCACGCCCAAAGCCTAAAAGGCTCACTGGTTTGACTCAAAAAATGGCGTGAAATGGGGAAGCCAAAGAGTGGGATTTTGTGGCAAAATCTAAGTGCTAGCCACTTACGAAAGTCTTGCGAAGGTGGTAGGGAGGTTCAACCCATGAGCCGGGGATCCATTGGACGAAGCTCGGAGCTCCGTTTTCTCAGTCAAATCTGAAAAACATGGACAGTGGACTGCCAGCATGTGGGCGTCTTTGGCAGTGAAGTTTTGGGCTTCATTCGTCTCCAAATCGACTCAACCGATCGATGTGGAGTATCCGCTACCTCCGTGATGTATTCACTCATTCTTTCGCATTGATTTGATCTTGGGACCTAATAAAAACTCAAACAATGTTCAAACAACGATTTTGATTTGCGTGAGTCCAACTCGTTTGAGAATAAGTACTTAAAGTACGAATTCTTGAATTATATCGAACTACTCGTTAAATCTAATTTAAGTCATATTCAATACTAATTCATTAATTTAATTCCAAATTAAATATTTACACTTTTAATGCGCTTTAACGACTTAGATTCCAAATCTAATCTTTATAGGGTCTCAAAGCCCAACTAACATCCAATTTTTGTTTAATTAAAGTCTGATGGGCTTCAATTGATTTCATAAGGGATGTGCTTTGGTCAATGGGGTCAAACCCAATTACCAAGCCCAAGTAAGGAATCACCCTCATTTGCCATAAAACCAATATCAAGCCCATAAGGCCCAATTAAACTTTAAAGCCCATTTATGACATTTGGACTTAATGGAATGATTAGGCCCAATTGGATCCAATCCAATTGGCCTAAACCAACTTGGCCCAACCAAGCCCATTATGCCAAATATAATAATTTCAAGCCGAATTCAAAATTAAACCCATTAACCAAATTTTTAAAATTCCAAATTTATTAAACTTAAATAATTAAAGTGTAATACATCAATTAATTAACTATCAATATTTCCAAAAATACAATTTACTAATTAATTATGTATCTATTTATTCAATTATTGTCCAATAATTTTTGAATCAAAATCAAGTCCAATACATGCTCTATTGCTCTCGGCCAAGGTGAAAGTTTTAGTTCGATTTCGGTTTTCAATCCGATCGAATTACAAATCGAATTTTCCATTCGTTTCAACTCATCCATGATCATCAAAACAAAATTTTCCAAGAGCCTAGGGTATCATCAACATTCGACCAAGCCATAATATGGAGGAAATTTTGATCCAATCACAATTTGTTGAAATTGATCCAATCACATCTCATTTCATCAACATACAAGCATACTTAACCATTCATTTAATCAAATCATGCTCACATGGATTTTCCCCAAATTTTACCCTAATAAATTTCATGCTCATTATAGGCTCAATGATACCATTGTTGGTTTCTATGATTAGTCCCAAGATCATAATGAACAATGAAACATGAATGAATAACGAAGAAATATGGCGGAAATATACTTACAACGATCATTTTAGGATGTGTTGATGAACAAAATATTTCCTCCTCTAAGAGTCCAAGATTCGGCCAAGGCAAAGGTGGAAGCTCCAAGCTTTGTTTAATTTTTCCAAGCCCTGGATAGGTTTCCCTATCACCTTTGATGATTCTTGAAGAGTCCTAGCCCTTAGTGAATTTTTGCAACAAGAATTCACACTTATTCTTCACAAAATTTGCCAAGAAAATGAAGGAAATGGGAGAGGGAGAAGCCACACAGCTCTCGGCAATGGGAGAGAGATGAGAAGATGTGATTTTTGATTTCCAAAATCAATAATAATGTTTCAAAAATAATTAATTAGTGATATATCAAAAGTTGATTTTGGTATATGTCTTTCACCTTTTCAACTTTGGAGTGTTTTACACTCTTCACCAACAACCTCACCTAAACACATCAAACAAGTGACATGTGATGTGATGGTTGATGTGACATGTGGGCCCCACTCGATTCTGAATGCGAGTGGGCCCGTAAACACTCCCGGGCTCAGGTTCGCTAATTCCGAATTAACGAACTTCTGTCGCGACGTAATTTAAATCGAATTTAATTAAATAATTATGCATAGCAAAATTACTATTCACGTCGCTAATGAATTAATTCTAAATTAACTCGTTTGCCCGAATTAAAATCTAAATTTAATTTCGTGTCGAAATCTAATTCCGAAAAATATATCTAATCTATTATTTTATTGATTAATTCTAAATTAATCTCTCTCTCTTCAAATAGTACTTTATCCAAGATAAAGTCTCTTCGCAATTAATCCCAAATTAATTAAGTTCGAATCATACGTCTTTGGTGAATCTTCGGGAAGTGACCCAAGAGATCTCTGGATATGTTGGCAGTAAATACGGTCGTCGGACTATCTGAACATGTACGTACCTCGTACTACATTTTCACCGATTTACGAGACAAGGTTGGCTTCTAGCAAAGCACCATGCCTACCCAATTCGCCAGAAATATTCTTACTGGAATATACGATCTTTATCGGGTGTAGTTTACCGTAGTATTGCGTATAGCGATCCAGTATCTGATGTCACGTGCAAAGCCTGGGGATAGAATAGTGTCCGCCCCATACGAAGCATATATCGGATATCAAGTAACTAGTCTCTTTGAATCGGATAACCATGACCTTGTCATATTATCCCGATGGTTGCAACACAATAGAGAACCGGTTCTGAATCCCTGCGTGATCATTATCTCCATATGTCTGAAGTGATACTTCCGTCTTGACATCACATCCAATACACTACGATTCCCAATAAACCCAGCAGAGGCGTACATAGAACCTGTTAAAGCCCTGGACGACCAAAACCAAAGTTTACCGATTGTCGCAAGTACTAGCGATGCAAGTCTCAGGTTAAGACCAAATACACCTACCCTGAAGCGAACTCCCATAGACACATATACATACTAGCAATGAGATTCTGCGGGGTCTATCCAGAGTGAAAATATTTTTCGTACCATTGGTAAAACACAACCTCCTATCGCACTTGCATAAGTATCGAATACTTAAACACATGAGAACTATGCTGTTATGCCCTCACAACGCGCACAAGTGTAATACTAGTCTATTCCGAATTATCAATGTCCAATCTCGATAATACTACGACTAGAGATATTTAATGATTAAACCTTTATGGATTGATAGTGTCTCATATCATCTCAATCCGGAACTAATCATAAGGAATTTTACCATTTATATTTATATCAAAGTAAATGAATCATAAAACGGTAAAAGTCAATTTCATTATAACATAGTTAATTTTGTACAAAAAAAACACAATGTCTTTTTCAAACAGTGACGCTATGGGTCATAACTGTCCAACAATATTTGATTTATATTTTCTTCTTTAGAGACTTTTCTTTTGTTTCCAACCATACCACATATCATAACATAAGTAAGTCAAGATGGATATCTAAGCGAACGGTCATTCATTAGTCCATTTTCTTCAACTAGTCACCTTGCCGACTACTCAGGCTTTCACCGCTAAGATCCTATAATTAAGTGCTCACGAGTCTAACCTAGATCAACTATTCAAAGCATCATATGAGAGCACATCTCTCACTTATCGTTTCTAAGGTTTCACCATAAAGCGAATAATTTCATCATCGGACTTATGCTTAACTATTGAGGAAAAGACTCGAACAAGTAGGCAAATCAATGTCTTTATTATTAATAAATGCGGGATTGCAATCAAATAAAGTAGGGAAAGCATCTTCATTGTCTGCAGCGTTGTCTTCTACCCTGGCCTACGGTTCTTCACTGTTGCATCCTCTATCCTCATGCAAGAAGCTTGGTGGTTGAGATTTTGGAGGACAAAGATTTCGGGTAAGCTGGAGTTGATCACGTAGGTGGATGTGGAACAGAGTGGTAGTTAGGTAGATGATTTCTGTGTGTGTTGGGTTATTCTTTTTCTGGATCAGGTATTTTATGGGCGGTAATGAGGTTTGGATCTCATGCCTAAGGCAGGCACAGTTGTCGGTGTCATGGCTTTTTTCATGATGGAAGTAACAGTACAAGTTTAGGTTGAGGTGGGGTGGCACATAGTTTGGAAATGGTCTAGGTTCTAAAGGTTTTAGAAGCCCTTGCATCTTCAGCTTTTCAAACACCTTTGACAAAGGTCTACTAAGATTGGAGAATTGCTTATTTCTGACGGCAGCGATCTCAGCAGTAGTGGGCTTGGTTTTAGAAGGCCCCCCAATAGTCATTCTATTCTGACCATCGTGTTGGACAATTATGACCCATAGCGTCACTATTTGTACAGATCACGGTGTTGTTGTACAAATTAACTATGTGACAGAGGAGATTACACTCTTATTATTTGTGATTAGATCACCTAGATGTATAAATGATGATAGGTCCCTATGATTTGTTCCTGGACGGGAATGATATGAGACAGTATCAGTCCATGAAGATAAATCGTTAAATATCCCTAGTCAGAGTATTATCGAGATTGGACATCGATAAATATGTAAAAGACTAGTATTGCACTTGTGCGCGTTTGTGAGGACACAACAGCATAGTTCTCTCATATTTGGGTAGAGGATACTCATGCAAGTGTAATAGGAGGTTGTGTTTCACCGATGGTACAGGAAACAGCTTCGCTCTGGATAGACCCCCTCAGAATTCCATTGGTAGTATGACTATGTGTCTATGGAAGTCCGAAATCAGGGTAGGTGTATTTGGTCTTAACCTAAGACTTACACCACTAATACTTACGACAATCAATATACTTTGGTTGAGGTCGTCCAGGGCTTTAACCGGTTCTGTGTACGCCAATGCTGAGTATATTGAGAATCGTAGCGTGTTGGGTGTGATGTCAATATGGAAGTATCACTCCAATTATAGTGGAGATGATGGTCACGTAGGATACGGACTCGTTCTCTTAAATGCTTGAGCTATCGGGATATTATGACTCGGTCATGTATATCCGATTATAGAGAATAGTTACCAGACATCCGATATGTGCTTCGTACGGGCAGACACAATTCCAGCCCCAGGCCTAGCACGTGATCATCCGATACTGGACAGAAATACGTAATACTTGGGAAGGCATGACGCTTTGCTAGAAGCCAACCTTGTCTTGTAAATCGGTATAAACGTAGTACGAGGTACTTACGTATTCGGATAGTCCGATAACCGTATTTACTGCCAACATATCCAGGGATCTCATGGGTCACTTCTCGAAGATTCACCGATGATGTATGACTCGCACTTAATTAATCTGGGATTAATTAGAAGAGAGAGAAATTAATCTGGGATTAATTACAGAGATATTTTATCTAGGATAAAAATTAATAAAAGAGAGAGAACGATTAATTTGGAATTAATCGATAAAATAATATATTCGATATATTATGTGAAATTAGATTTCGAGCGGAATTGAAATTAGATTTTAATTCAGGCGAATGAATTAATTCGTTAGCGACGTGAATAGTGATTTCGCAAGGCGTAATCATTTGATTCCGACGCGACGGAAAATTCGTTAATTTGGAATTAGCGAACCCGAGCCCGAGAGTGATTATGAGCGCATTCGTATTTTGAATTCGACCGCGGCACGTAAGTCACATCAAGCGTGAAATCGCTAGTCGCATCAGTTTGTCAATCACTTGTCACTTTGAGTGATGTGACATGACATATAGTCATTTTATTAAAGTGACTTGATGTGAAAGTGATGTGAGTTGAAAATCATCTTTTTCTTTTTGCTTTTTGACTTTTGCTTTTTGCTTTTTGCTTTTTGACTTTACCTTTTTGAAAGTAAATAAAAAGTGGTATATGATTATTTTATTGACTTGGTAAATAAGATAATAATAAAAACATATTAATAAAAGCTTTTATTCTCTCCCTTTGGGTTCACGTTTTTTGAGTTCTTGGAGCCAAAATTGTTCTCCTCTCGCAGCTTTGAACCAAAATTTCTTTATCTTCTTCTCCATCTTGGCTTGGGCGGAGAAGCATGAAAGAAATCTAGTGCTAGCACACTTGGGTTATACAAAGGTGATAGGGAAGTGTTCTTGTGAGCTTGGAACCCCTTTTTGAGCTTGAAGCTTTGAGCTTCCATGGTGTTCATCAATGGCCGATTCATTGGACCATCAAGGAGCAGCAAAACCGAGCCATTCACTGCCTTGGAGAGCCATTGCCATGACTTTTGATGAAGCTTGAAGGCTTGTGTTCCTTGAAGCATCCAAACCAATCAATGTGAGTCATGTTTCCGCCTTACTCATTTGATGTATTCATACTCTTTTCATGCTTATTTGATGGATCTTGGGACCTATTAAGAAAACAACAATGGTATCTATGAGCTTACATCAAGCATGAAACTTTAGGGTTTAAAATTGGGTAAACTCATTTGAGCATCAATGGTTAAATTGTTTGATATAGTATGCTTGAATGAGGTTGAATTGATGTTGTGCATGATCAATTTCAAGAAATTTGGGTTGGATCATTTTTTCCCAATTTTTGGGCATGGCCGAAAATTGAACCCTAATATCTTGGTGATTTTGTTTGTTTGATCATTGGATTGACTTAAAACAAGTGGGTAATGTTGTTTTGAAGTTCAATTGGATTGAATTTTGATTTGGAACAATTTTCCCTTTTAAAGTGGCTTGGCCGAATTCTTGAAATTTGAAATTCATTGTGTTTTTTGATTATTTTAATTCATTGGAATTGATTTGGGAAATGATGATTGATTGTGGATTTAATTGGATTGAAACCGAATCGGATTGAAAAACCCCTAATTACCGAGACTTTAAGCATGTAAAATGGGTTTGATTTGATGATAAATTGTGTTGGATACTATTTGTTGTTAAAGTCCATGATTAATTATGCTAATTGATGTTTTAGAAATGTTAATTAGGTAATTAATTGTGTATTACACTTAGGTTAATTAATTATGGAATTTGGAATTTTATAAGTTAATTAATGGGCTTGTTTTTGGAAATTGGACCTTATAGGTTGTAATTGGGCTTTTAGGCTTTGTTGTACAAAGTTGGGTTTATGAAAAATTGGTTGGATCCAATTAGGCCAAAACCGCATCCATAAAGTCCAATTATGACTTAATGGACCTTAATTTTTTAATTGGGCTAATGGGCCAAAATTATTTAAGGCTTATGGGGTAACTCCCGGATTGGAATTTGATTATCGGTTTGACCCGAGTTGACCAAAAAGTCCACGCCTTAAGAAATTAATTAAAAGCCCATTGGACTTTAATTAAATAACGTTGGACGTTAATCGGGCTTTGAGACGCATAACGATTGAATTTGGAATTTAAATCGTAAAGGTTTATTATATAAAAGTGTAATATTTAATTTGGAATTAATATTGAATTAGAATAAATGCTATTAAATTGGATTTAATTATGTAGTTTAATTTAATTCGGAAATTCATACTTTGAGTACTATTCGCTAAACGAGTTTGACTCGAGCAAAAATCAAATCGTTGGTTTGAACTTTGATGATCACTAATTATCAGATTAATTTGGATTAGATTGATTGATAACATGCTTGTATGAATTCATGGTTGCGATGCATGAATAATGTATATCAGATGGATATTAGTCGGGTGGGACAATTTTGAAATTGTAATAAATTTTGATTTATTAATTGGACCTACGTGTCCAGCCTTATCACCTCTATACTCTTTGTATTATCTTCTCACCTATTCCCCTCAATGTAAATGAGGTTTCTTTAGAAGTGTAGTGTAACGGGTAGAAGTAAATACATGTGCTAGCTTTGGAGAGAGAAAATGAGAGATTTGATCTAGGATCAATGTAAAATATCCATCCGCATATCATTATTATTTTATTCATATACGCTTTATTATGTGTTTAGAATGCATGTTTAAGGGTGTATGATGATGAGTACTTAACAAAGATAATAAATTGGTTGCCAATTTGCACGCGAAAAACCCTCAAATAATATTAAGCGTCTTCCTTCCATTGAGTGATTCTTACTCAAGATCTAAAACGACATTGGTTTGTTGGCCAAAGTCAAAACCTTTGTTTGTCGAAGATGTGTTTGAATCACGAAGGCTTGTTCCATACCAGTGTTTTGTCCAAGTTATGGTTTGTTGGCCAAAGTCAAGACCACTTCTTGTCCATCGACATTGATTACGAAGCTTTCCATGGTCAATGGGTCGCGCTTGACTGGGATCACTAAGTTTGTTGTGCCAAAGCGAAGGCTTAGTTGATTCAGAGGAAAAAGGTTAGGTAATACATTGGATGTATTGGCGTATATAGGATATATGTTTCGGACTTGGACGTCCTCCTACCGAATCTAGGAATCGGATTGGATCCAATTGATCTTAGAGATCTACCTAGTTAATTATCATACAATTTGTTGGCCAAAGTCAAGATTGTGTGATATTTAACGGGATCCTTGCCCACTAGGAAACACGGTTTCCTGAGTACTCGACAGAGGGTTAGAGGCTCGCCGAAAAATAGTGGGAGGCAAGAATTGAATTTGCAATATTCGTTCAATTACTCGCCATATGCGCTCAATCACAAATTATTTCGTCGTTTGATTAAATGTTAGTTAGACTATATTTAAATTATTGTTTTAATAAGCAGTTGGACTGTATTATAGTTGATTATATAATTGGATTATAATAATCATATATTTGAATTAATTAATTTTGATTTACAGTTGATTTTAT